>LIEC01006438.1:178788-189819 GCA_001925005.1 Drosera capensis
CCAACTAATACTTCGTAAAACTGGTTTTTGAAAAATCAAGACAATTATTTAGCTCAAAATGTATCCTTTTTTTTTCTTTACGTTCTTTCTTTCTTTCTTTCTTTTCCCTTTATTGAGGGAAAAAATTGAAACTTGAAAAGGAAAAAAAAAAAAAAGAAGAAGAAGAAGAACTGGAGTAATGAGCCAAAATTGAACTAGAATCTGACCAAAACTAAACAGACTTCAAAAGATCAACTCTCCCATGAAACCCTTACCACACAATATGCAGCTCAGTTAAAGTAAAAGTTGATTCCGGCCCTTAAACTACTAACAACACCGTCCTGGGCATTCCATCATCCGCCTCTCCAGCTTTAAACTAGAGTTAGATTTTTCGATGTGATATCAGGGCAGGGGTGACATGTTAGTCACCTCGGTTTCTCTGAACTAGTAATTAGAGTTCAAGTCTCCAAAGATCCAACTTCTAAATTGTAGACAACGAAGCGAAGTACCTGATGAACGAAGGGGGTAAGATCTGCTTGAGAATGGTTGTGCTGTTTCATGACGACATTTTGCACGGGAAGGCAGAGAAGCAAGTGTGAGTGTGCGAGAGAGAGAGAGTGTATGTGTAACTGCAAGCAAGAAATGGGAGTGGAGTGGAGAAGAGTGGGGTGGAGTGAGTGTGTTGTGAGTGCTTGCCTCGGGTGCTTTGAGAGGGGTGCTCTGTATAATTTTTATTTATTTAATATATATTTATTATAGTGTTATGTGCCATTTAATACATCAAATATTATTTTTTATAAAAAAATTATAAAATATTAATGATATATTAATTTATAAAATTTAATCCTAAATAAATTTAAAAATATTTTAACATCATTTAAAATAAAAACAAAATATTATTTTATACAAAACATCATTTAAAATAAGAACGAAATAAGTACGTGTCGTTGTAAAAATAGACTGAAAGAATTTAGTCCCAAAAATATTACTCCAATAATATTTATTAAATTGAGATGTTCTAACTAAATTGTTATATAATCAAAAAAAATTTCTTATAAAAATATCAAAACATAATTATTATTTATTTTATATCACATCGAATCATTTTATTATTTTCTCTTTAGTTTTTTTTTCAATTGTTCTTAAGTTAAAAAAACAACACATATTTAAATTATCATGAGAAATTAACGGATTTACAATTCTTATAAGATAAAGATAATATTTATTTATTCATTTTATTTCTTTGATAAGCAGTGCTATGTGTAATTGTTCTTCCCTTCTTTGTTTGCTTTTGCTTTATTTGAGTCGCATATTTTGCGCAGAGATTGGTGTGTGTGGAGTGCGGACTGTCTGTCTGATTAATTTCCTGCTTTTGATGGAGTATTGATTAATTAGAATTCGACAAGATGCATATTTGAAATGATAAGCCCAAGACAAATAAGCAAGTAGGAGTACATTTGTTTTACTGATCAGTGCACTCGAAAAACCACAACAAATAAACCAATCCCCACAACAAAATCGTACTCGAGATGCTGCATTGACCCAGAAAGAATTTGTTCGCTGTCGGCCGATATATATCGGTTGAAGACGAATTGGTCCATCGTACCATTTACATCAATAACTTTCTTAGAACTCACTCTATCGCCTTTTCAATGGATAAAAAAAGGGTGCATTATAACTACATCGCACGAAGAAATCATATACATAAATACACCCCGAATCCAGATCAGTGTTGCTATATATGAAACTTGTCACACATTCGCAGACACGATCTTAGGCTCAACCGCTTGATTTCTACCGACGTACTAAAACATAACCAGAATCCAAAACAAGCTCAATTTCAATAACACAAATCGGACTGACCGACCAAGAAGAGGATCCCCTCATTCCCTTTCCTCCCCTGCATCTCCTCGCAGGAATCATGGAAAATGAAGGGAAGGCAAAGGAGAGAAGGAAAAAAAAACTGGGCAGGACAAAGCATGCAATGACGCAAAGAGGACCCGAAACCGATATATCTGCATCCAACACCAAAAATTATAAAGGGTTGGATGCCAGGATCTACTAAGGAAACTGTTTGTACATTGGAGTTGTTCATACATGCAAACACCACTAATGCTACTTCATGTGTAATTCGGAGACCCATAACAGCCAGGGCTTAAACGGGAAATAAAGTAAGGGCATGATGAAATCCCTCAAGGCAATTAGTAAGCTGAAGGACACACAGAGATAAAAGGGGAAGGCGGCCCTCTTGACATTGCAGCTGATTCAAGCATTCAGCGTCACACATGTCCTAAAAATGGGTTCCTACTTCCCAGTAGTTATACAACAAGTTTCTGAGATGTATAGAGATAACGTGTGTTGAAGTAGGTCGTAGAAGAAAAAATAGTTTGTGACTACGATCCACCTCCTGTTATACCATTCACCAATCAATCCCCAAATCTCTAGAAATGAAGAGTCCGTCAATGTACTGGATAACTGGTTCAGATGCTGGAACGTAATTCTGCATTTGTGTACTAGCCGAGCTCTCTGCTAAGAACAAGTAAAGAAATCATATCAAAAAGAACGATTCAGTATTTCCTAAGTGGAATGATTCCACGAAACAAAGCACACTGTACCTATAGTTCATTCAAGAACTTAACAAGGAGCATCAGGAAATATAAAAGGAGATCTGTCAGTGAAACAGCTTATAAAAGACCAGCATAAAAGATGATCACCATGGTGATCCTCTGCTGGCCAATTTATGATGTTCAAACTACATAAGCCAGGAATCCTCTGAAAAAGAAACATTTTCCCTCCAGAAAATGGAACGCTGAACAGTAGCATTCCTCTTGTGACATTACCTCTATGTAGACAGCTCTTTAACTACTTAAATTCTTGCCATTCTAGTCCAAGATCAAGTGTTTGCATTAGATCTCAATGCAAACTGTATGAAACATCTTCATTCATACTATGACTAAGTCTTTGACTTGGGAAAAGAACTTCAGAGTTCAGACAAATGCGGCATCACGTTTACGATTCAAGCCATCGAGCGAATGGGAGCGAACATGTTTCAAAGACTGATAGGCAAGACATGTAAACGAGCGAAAGGGAGTGAACATGTTTCAAAGACTGATAGGCAAGACATGTAAAAGCATAGTTCGAAACATCAACTTACCATCTTCATTCAACTTCGTCAGCAACTGTGCCCTGGTAGGAAGAGCATACATTCCAGCGGCAACAGCTTTTCTAATAGCCCATCCATGGTATGGAGCAAATACTTGAGTATAAGCTTTTGATGGAGAGTCCTTCAAAGAGTTACCCCTAAAAGTAAACAAAACCTTCTGATTGATTATATACGAAATTTCAACCATAGGCAACAACAATTGTCCTACTAACATTAACATAAACTTGCTGATTGCGTCCATATTTTAATAAACATCAACACACATTTAAGCAACATGGCATCGATGACAGATGAAATCTTGCAACATTAACACATTTGAGTACAAAATCGATGGCCACGCATCATAATTTTGATCAACTAGCATGATGGAAAACAAACCAGCAACAAGAACACGCACGCAATCAACACAATCCAGTGGAGCAAGATTAAACAATCCAGCACAAGGAACACATACTCAGTAGCAATGATCTTCTCAAACATCACCCTAACCATATCGATCCCCCTCTTCACCCTCAACAGATTTCTCGAATGACTCCCCCTATTCCTCACCGTATCCTCCTTCACATCCTCCTCGATCAACGACTCCAAGGTCGAGTACCTCTTTGCCGCCTCCGCCAGATCCGCAACCTGCAACATTCACACACCAATCCAAAACCTCAACACACACACAAAATCAAAACCATTAAATCAGCGATCGAGGTCGTTACCTTGGTTACGTAATCCATTTCGGCGAACTTGAATGCGAAGCCGAGGGAGGAGAAGAGAGGGGAGACGAGCGAGCACGCGTGCGAGAACTCGCCGACGTCGACGTCGACGGTGGTGGAGGAGGTGACGGTGGCGGCGAGGGATTCGAACGATTTTACGATTTCTCGAAGTGGCCGGTCGCCGCCGCCGGCATCCGCTGCCATGGAGTGTGCGGACGGCGCGTGCAGGAGACGCGCGAGTCGGCGTGATGATCGATGTAGGAGTAGTTGTTTTGGGACTGAAGAGGCCAACTTCGGTGGGCTGATTACTGATTACTTTGAGTTCCAAATGCAGAAAACCTGACAATTATTTCGAATTTGTATTTAAAATATCTCGATTTTAAAAATTGACATAAAATTTCTTAAAATTTGAAACCATAAAACACAATTAAATTTTTTATTAATTTTATTATAATTATTCAACTTTAGCATCAAGCCAATCACAGTCTTTAAAAGTAAGCATTTCTATACCCTGTCGTTTGGGGACCATGTGCAATAGTTCGTGAATCCGTCATTGATGGAATTTGAGTCTCACACTTCCCAAAATTGTTTTTAATATATAAAAAATTCATATCTTTCCAACTTTATCCTTCTCCCTCACCTTTATCCTAACCCTAGCCTATCCTCATCCTCTTCTCCCTCTCTTCTTCATCCTCCGGCAGATCTCGATCTAATTCCAAGAACAATCCATTATAAGCACAAAGATAAGAATTGGCTCTTTTACTATAACAACAAAAAACCTAATTTTCCTTCAAACATCCACAAAACCAAAACCCCAATCCAATTAACACAAAATCAGATTTTCGATTTCACCTTTTTCATGAACGACAGAAAACCTAATTTCCCTTCAATCATCCACAAAAACTAAAACCCCAATTCAATTAACACAAAATCAGATTTTCGATGTCATCTTGATTCATGAATTCCTCCAATATTCTGTAAAATTCTCAACGCTTCATGCCTTGATTCAATCTAGTATCGTTAAATTACGGTTTCAATTCCAAATTACAGAAAAGTTTCGATTATGGATCGAAATTTGAACGAGGATGGCGGATGAGATAATAGACAGAAAGGAGGGAGAAGAACGATGAAAAAAAGAGACACGTTCGTTGAGCTTTGGGGTTATTGTTTGTAGACACCAAATGTCCTGACTAGAATAAAGATGTCTTGAATATAATATTAAGTAGTTTTCAATGTAATAAAAAATGAGTGTTGTCAATTAAAATCCAACAATTAGGCCCAAAATACAATTCCTTGTTTTGCTTATAATCAGCACAACTGCTCAACCTCAGACCCAATACAATCATTAACATAAATCAGCCTAATAATCCAAGAAACAAGACAAAATAACTGAATTAAAAAAAAAGATAATCATCGATCAGCTCCCTAACACTTTGCTTGTAAGTGATGATAGAAAAGAAAAGAAGAGAATCAATGGATTAAAGAAGAAAAAAAAAAGAGAGAGAAATGATTCAATTTTTTCTCATGTATGTTTGTGAGTTTATTGATGAAATTTAAAAAAAATTTCTTTCAATTTGTTTTGGAGTAGAACAAAAAAAAAAGGAATCCAAAATTTATCTTTCAGTTATAATTTTGGATGGAAGGAATCCAACACTATATCCAAATTGAAAATAACAGTCAAATAAAGCATTGACATGCAAAACCTTTTCAAGCCACTTTTCTGTAGAGATGCCAATTCCTCTGGTGGGTATCTTAACAAAGGCAATGTGATCTTTCCAAGTGAAAAACATATTGAAAAGCTGGTTTCATATTTCTGATGTTGGTATACAGTATGCTCCTCCTTCAACGTCAAAGCATTACAATGGCTACGTGTTACTATCGGGTGTCCTAACTTTAGGACTTCTGTTGTCTTGACTGCAGAATACAAATAGGTCATAGCGATAAGATTTTGTAAAACACTGATTAGCATTTTAGCATGCGTAAGAGATTTCTAACTCACCAAAATCTAGTATTCTTTACTTCGTTTTATTCACATGTAAACGTTTCCTTCGTTCTTCACTGCTAGTCAAGGTGGGTGCCGTTATACATGTTTACACCGGTTTGTCTACTTCTAATTGTTGTGCACAGCCTGCGCAATCATACTATTCTGAAATTATTATACGTTATGTGGTAAATATGCAATAAGTTTTCGAATATTTATGATACTTGGATTACGGAACGGCTTCCCTAAGCATGAACTAATCCCATTTCCTGAAAAAGGTATCTATGTGTATGTAAACACGCATCGTTTTCTTAGTCAAAGTTGCTTGTTTGTGTCAATTTTATTATTAGTTTGAGTAATTTAGTTTCTTTTATTATTTAGAAAGTTGATACTATCATATTTCATATTTTCGTTACTGATATGAAGAGTTTGAAGCATTTCTGATGATGAGCTGCTTGTAAAAAAGCTTCGTAGTTGTTTTTTGAGTTGTTCGATGATTTCAAGCAAAGATGGACATGTTTTGAATTTGTTTGGAGTTAAAACGATGAAGAATGTTGATTTGAAGTGAAGCACGACCCTGTGTTTGAAGCATAACCGTGCTGGACATTTTCTGGACCTTCATCTACACGGGCCATGCCTAAAGAGTTGGGGGTGTGCCTGGCTGAGCACGGACCGTGCCTTATGCTCAAGCTGCAATGGTCATCTACGAGATTTTTTCAGGAAGTTTGTTATTTTTCATTCCTACATATATTCCTCAACCTATCTTCAGAGAGGTAGTCAATTTGACACCGTCTTTCATCATTTTCCAAAGAAAGAAGAGAGCCACCGACTTTGTTCGACATCTCTCTTCCCTTCGATCGTCGAGAGGAATTCCAAGGTCGATATGGACATACGCTTTGTTCAACAAGGAGATCATCGTAATCAGTTTGTAGATCAATCTTCATTTATCTAGGGTTTCATTTCTCGTGATGATTTACATTGATCGTCTAATGTATTTTCTATTACGTGTCATGACTTTCATAGTGCATATCTTTCGTATAACGAAGTGATTGGATCTTGTTCATGGATTTTTTGAGATGTGTTTAATGAATTTAATAGTCTCATGTTCATTAGCTATGGTATCATATTGTCATATGTTGATTTAATCTCAATATCGATTCTATGTAGTTTGATTGATCACCTTATTACATTGATGACATATATATATACAATTAATCATTCTCATTTGATTAATGATAGTAGCAAACTTATAGATTAATGTCATTTTTGTTTGGCTAATCTATAAACGTTGAACTTGAACAAGATATAGCGTTAATTTTTGTTAAGTTAATATCACGAGGTGTTAAAAAATCTTCGTAATGTACATATCTAGTCTATGTTATATTCTTGTTTTGACATAGGGTGATTATGTCATGGTTAATGATAACCAATAATTAAAAATTGGCAACTTTTATTTTGTAATAATTAATTATGACATCTATCATATTAGAATATAAGATGAAAAATATTAGTTTATGATTAAAATCCATAATAAGTAAAAATCACGTATGTCATGCCCTTTATCAATTTTAGTAAAACTCTCTCGATCAAACCAAAACCAAAATTTCTTTGGTTAATTTAGTCTTTTCGTTTTTATCCCCCAAAATTTCAATAGAAAATTGCTAGATCATCAAATTAATTCACAAAATCTGAAAAGGTTATTCTGTGTGGGATCAACTCTCATCACTATTATATTTTTATTGCAATTATATTGAGTGGTTTAGTATGATTTATTTCAATTTGTAGTGTCCTATGACTTGTTCTATCAGGTATTTTGTACGGTTAGGGTATCATGTTTATCATGGCCGTGAGCAATTATTGCCTGTTGTTCACTTTCTTGTCGTTCAATGTAATTTTGAGAGCAACCAGCAGCTCTCTTTTGTGTCTCTTTTTTTCCGTCGATAAGTTTCCCTTTGCGTTGCGTTTCGGGCAGTTTTTTCTGTATTCTTTTCGTCCTTGTACCTTGGAGACATAGTTTCAAGCCCTTGGGCAATAGTCGTCTTAGGTATGGCTCCTCGTATTTCTTTTTGTACTGAGTTTATGCTCGGGCTGTGCGTTTGTATGTCCTTCTCAATCGATATTTTTCCCTTTTCTTTGCATTTTGTATCAGTCGGTCTTCTTCGCTCTTGCTCAATCGGACGTTGCTAGTATTTATTTGATCGTTGTCCATCATTTGGCCTGCAAAACATGGTGGTAATTAATAAGCAAAAAGTCTAAGCTTAGCTCAGCTTTCGTACTTAATATTGCCAGGTAATAATATGGTGGTAATTGTATATTTTGTATGGCAATATTGCCGTTCTATATCTATAGCGGTAATGGGCACTGTTGATCTTGTTACAGTATTGCCATATGGAATTTTAGGTTGGGGTTGTGTTGGTTGCGGTTCGTGCTCTTTGAGAGATGTCTCTTCTTGTGTGTCATAGTCCTCGATAGCAACCACACTACCACATGCTTCTTCGATTGTTCTGACTTCTTTGCCATGATTTGAACCACTTCCAACACTCTTCATGTATAGTTCCTTTTTCTGCTTATATTGTTTTCTTCTGTTTACATTACGTAGCTCGCGATCTTCATTATTTTCACTCAAACGTGCTTCTCAGATTTTCATGATTCCTAGAGGTGTCATGGATGAGATGGACGACATTTGTAGAGCTTATCTATGGACTGATATTGCTTTGAATAGACACAAGGCTCTGGTTTCCTCGTGTGATGTATGTCAACCTGTTCAAAATGGAGGCTTGGGTATTAAGAAGTTTTAAGGCATGGAATTTGGCTTTGCTTTTTAAAAAGATATGGGCTTTCGAGCAGGAGAAATAAAGGTTGTGGATCAAGTGGGTGAACAACTACTATTTGAAGAATACCAAGATCTGGGATGTTTAGTCTTCTACTAACTCCGCTTACTCATGGAAAATGTTACTCAGGGTTAGAGACGAAGCGATGACTACCATGGGACTTCTGCAAACCAGGCTTTGGTATCAAAGGCTGAACAGATGAAGGATTGAAATTTATGCGGAGTCCTGCAGTATGACCTAGACATGTTGTTATTACATCGCCTGTTCACAAAGACAAGCTTCGTTTCAAACAGCGACTGCTAAACTTTGGCTTGATCCATGATGATATATGTGCTCTATGCAGTTCAAGTGTCGAGAATCGTGACCATGTGTTTTTTTGTTGCCCTTTCTTACAGGTCAAAATCAATGAGGTATTAAGAAGGTTGAACCTGCGCAGCAAAACTGGTGTTTACGGATTAAATGGTTCTCGAAGCTCACAAAAGGCAAATCTCTCACAGCTCGTGGCAGGACAAGATGTCTCAATGCTATGATATACGAGAGTTGGTGGGAAAGGAACCGTAGGCTTTTCAAGCATGAGGCCTCCACTCCTGAAGCAGTTCTGAATTGTATAAGCAGATACTTAGATGCCTAAGCTTAGTTTGCTATAATTATCTGTAATCCCTTATATCTGATGTACCTGTGAGTCGGTAGTATGGAGCTAAATGCGCTATTATGCTTCATTTCCTAGCAGAGCTGTGTGAAAAGTCAATGCCTTGTTTCCTATGATGGGTATATCTCATGTAGGCTTAGGTTCTTTGGCATGAATCGTAGTTTCTCTTAATTATGGATAAGCAAGTAGGAATGGAGATCATCCCCACCTTACATGGTAAGCCGCTCAACCAATTCCTTGAATACGGAACCATTTTGTGGCCTTCGAGATTTCCTTAAAAAAAATAACATATAAAAATGAAGTTTTTTTTGTGTGTTTTTTTCTCCATTTTGACGATAAAAAACTTTAAAGCTTTTTTTATAAAAATAAAATAAAAGCAACACCACAAATCAATGCTCATATGAGGTAAACGGAGCGCTTTTTATGATTCATCGTCACAAGGAAGTCCTAAAGCGCTGAAACAAGTCGGGAAAAACCATGAATCAAGTTGCTTCTTTAATATGCACATCATATCATTATGTATCATACCATTTTCCTTTTTCCTTTAAAAAAAATTAATGGTTAAAAAGGACAAAACAAAGTCATGTTTGAAAACATTGATTTTTGTTGAGCAATTTTCAAGATTCAACCGGATGTCATGCTAGTAACGTCTTGTGAAGCATAAAGACGATGTCTATGACATCAACTAAACGCATAATTAGAAACAAATGTAGATTTAAGGAAGAAATGGAGGATCTCATGTATATAAATATATAATGCTACAATCGTTTTCTCTTTTTCTTTTTCTGTTTTTTATTGATAAATTGGACGTAATGAGATTTTAAGTTTATGAACTTCTAATGATTAATATATGGGTTTTCAGTTTAATGATTATGAACTTATGATCTTTTAATGATTTATTTGTAACTGTATTTTTAATGTTTAATACGTATGGTTAGAATAATCATATTTTTATTTTTACTATTGATAAATTGAGACTAATGTGTTTATAATGACTAGGAACCTTTAAAGATTAATATATGGATTAGGACTAAAGAAACATTAAAAAAACACAATATGACATCCGAGTTAAGTGAAATTTTTCATAGGATATCATTTTGAAAATTTATTTTCAAGAAAACATCATAAAAAAAACCTTTATTCTTATAAAATATTATTTTTATAAAAAAAATTTCAAATCTTTTCTAATTTGAC
The DNA here is from genome assembly GCA_001925005.1 of Drosera capensis. Taxonomy (NCBI): domain Eukaryota; kingdom Viridiplantae; phylum Streptophyta; class Magnoliopsida; order Caryophyllales; family Droseraceae; genus Drosera; species Drosera capensis. Next base: position 189,290 of record LIEC01006438.1, read on the forward strand.
TTTTTCTTCATTTTCCCACCACCTCCCACCACCATCTCCACCACCCTCGTTTTCCTCCGACATCACCGTCCATCAGATTGAGATGCGTTGATTTTGCGATACCCAACCCTGCGTCCAAAGAGTTTGTGGTTGTCACTGACGGATTCGAGGTCGTCGTCGTTGGATTCGCGAAACTCCATGGACGCCGTTGTCTCCGAAAAGTACGATTACTTGTTTGCTCGAAATGGTAACTTTTGTTGGATCTGTTCTTGTCAGGTGCGAATCCTTCGTGGTTTTGGTGTGAAACAAGAGGAAGCAAATGATATTTTAAAAAATGATAAAAAAAAAAATGATATTTTAAAATAATTTATTGTCATATATAATTTTTAATTAATATATATATATATGACATAAAATATTTTAAATTTTTAAGATGCAGTAAATTAATAATGAAACATTTTGGATAGTTATATATATATATATATATAAGATGATGTATTTTGAATTTTTTTTATTAACTTTAGATATTTGTTTTTTTTAATATTTTGTAA
>LIEC01006440.1:0-18452 GCA_001925005.1 Drosera capensis
ATATGGATCGGGAGGAAAAATATTCCCAAAATAGTATTTCAATACTTGAAAAGTTTGTGTCAATAGCAAATAGGTAATTAGCTTCCCAAAATAGTATTTCAATACTTGAAAAGTTTGTGTCAATAGCAAATAGGTAATTAGCAAGATAGGATTACAAGTTCTTAAATAAGAAATTGAAAGGACTATTCCTAAAAGATCTAACAAATTCCTAATTCGTGAATCGTTTTTAATTAATTTTTTTTATATTTTAAATCTATTCGAACACAATTAGATGATGACAAAATTAAAAAAAAAATATATGTATATTAAATTAACGTTCATTTAAACAAAATAACTCTATAAGTAATATCAAAAGTTCTTCAAAGTACAATAAAATCACAACCAAAGTACACAAAAACCTTGCATCGACCAACAAGATTCAAATACTAGTTTAGTAGCAGTTTTTCTTTCTTTCTTCCACTTTTTTTTTCCCCGTCTTTTTCTTTCCCCTTTCTAGTCATTCAACATTCCCTTTTTCTTTTCTGTTTTTATTTTTCCAATTCTCAGTCTCCTCTCTTCTCCTCTCACTCACTGCCGCCGCTGCCGTCGTCGTCGCCGGAGTAGTCATGGACGGAGGAGTCGGAGTTGGAGGAGGAGGAGGAGTGGGAGCAGCGGCGGCGGCGGAGTACAATCCGCGAACGGTGGAGGAAGTGTTCAGGGATTTAATGGGTCGCAGAGCCGGCGTCATCAAAGCTCTCGTCAACGGTTCAATTCTACTCATCTCATCACGTTATTCGCTCTTCGGAATGAATTTTGCTCTCGTTTTGTTTGCTATTCGAACAGTTAGGGTTTTGAGTTTGGGGTTTTGGAAATGGTGAATTTGTGATTGTGATTGTGTTTTTTGTTTTGGTTGTTGTGCAGATGTGGAGGAGTTTTTTGCGCAGTGTGATCCAGGTTAGGGTTTTTTATACTTTTATTTTTTGGAGGAATTTGGTTGATTTTGTGACTCGTTTGACTGTGGTCTCTGTACTTGCTTGCTTGTTGGGGTCATTCTTTTCCTGGTTTTGGGTGTGCTTAAAGATGAAATTTACTTAAAACTTAAAGTAGAAAGATTAAAATGAATCGTCTGTCTCGGGAATGGGCGTTTGGGGTTTGTATTGTGGAAAATTGGTTTTGGTTCATCAATACCAAGTGACAAAATATATGGGGTATGAGGATTGGAACTCTTGGTCTGATGTCACATCAACCATTGGTACGGTAAGAACACGTCAAAAGGCAATAAGAGAATTGACACATGAACCATACGTTTGGATGAACATGACCCAAAGATGCCGATGTGGGGGTTCTCAACAGTTGTATCGTGTTGAGAAGGCCACCTTGTTAAATCTTCAAGCGTGTGCAAATTGAATTCCTGGTTTAAATGGTTATTCATGATGGGTAATTTGCGTCTTGCTTGACGCTGCAATTACCTAAGTGCCCTACTTTGGTGAACTGGTATGAGTTTTAGTGGTGGAGCTTAGCGGTATGGAACTCATGATGAAAACGAAGAGGTATTTGAAGTGAAACTTGAAGATAAAATGGTGCTTTGTATTTAAGAGCTCATCTCCGCATTACTATGCTGGGAATTGTCTCTGCTTTCAAGTGTGATTTACTGCATGAATGGAGCGATTTAGGGAGGAGGCTAAGCAGAGCAGCAATTTGGGTTTCATCATTGCTTTAAATTCAATCCATGGAGAAAAATGTGGGCTTGAAATGCAAATTGCAAAGCCACAGCTTAATATATTCTTTGATGGGCATTTGTTTACCAGAGGGAGATGACAGGCCTCTTATTGTAAACTTGATCCTATATATGTGATGATAACACATTGTTTTCCCAGATTCTGACAGAAACTAGAATGCCTGTTTAAGATCAGATGCAGTTTCAATTCAATTGAGATTTTCTTTAATAGGATGCTGGAACTATTTACTGAGATATCTTTAGTGATGGCACATTTTAGTAGTGACTTATTATTTAAGCTAGGATTTAGTTTACTTGTCATAATAAGTCATTTTCTTTCTCATCCAAACTCGTTAGTTTGCTTCAACTTCTGTGTCCAGTGCAGCTGGTATATGATTTGTATCATCTGTTTAAAGATTGACACTCTAGCTTTTTTTTTTACCCGACTGTTTTACGTTACAGAGAAAGAGAATCTTTGCTTGTACGGGCTCCCAAACGAGCAGTGGGAAGTGAATCTACCTGCTGAAGAAGTCCCCCCAGAGCTCCCTGAGCCAGCTCTTGGCATCAACTTTGCGAGAGATGGGATGCAGACCAAGGACTGGCTATCACTAGTCGCTGTTCACAGTGATGTTTGGTTGTTGTCTGTTGCCTTCTACTTTGGGGCTAGATTTGGATTTAATAGATCGGATAGGTATATCTTTTATTGCACTTTTTTTTCCAGACTTTTTAAGCGTGCTCTTATACATCCATCCTTTTTCCTTCTCATTCTATCAAACTAGATCGATATAATGCAGATGTGCAATTTTCCAAGTTAGCATTGGCATCTTCTTATTTCAAATCTCTTCATTTGGTTCCAGTACAGTTTTCTGGATTCTCTAATCTCTAAAATGTTCTCAGTGATGGGACCATTTAACAAAACGTGGTTCCAAGGAGATCTATGCGTTTCGTGTGGCACCTGTATCTTGCAGATATAAGTCTACGTATTACGTTACATTTTGGTAGATTTGGATCATATTTACCTGCTTTTTGGCTCTCAATGTCCCGTAATCCTAGTACGAAGTATAGCCTTTATACTTGAGGGAACTTAATGTGGAAAGCAAACAGGGGAAGAGTCTGTATAATGCTAAACTGCTAATTCGGTTCCTTTATTTTTATTGTCTCTGCTGCAGGAAACGACTCTTCAATATGATTAATGACCTGCCCACTGTATTTGAGGTAGTGGCTGGAGGTACTAAGAGGCATCCTAGGGAGAAGTCCTCAGTTTCTAATCATGGCAGCAACAAATCCAAATCAAACTCTAAAAACGTAAGTCATCCTAAATGGTCTTCTCAGGCTGTTCTAGTTATACTTATTTGTCACATCTTCCATGTACCATTTTCTTGTACTGGCCAATTATTAGAGTTTTGATGGCAAATGACGTGCATTATTTATATGTTGGAAGGGGAATTTATCTATGTTTCGGAATATTTCAGGGTAAGGAAACAAAAGTGGCGCAGGCAAAGGACGAAGAGGATGGAGTGGAAGAGGAAGAGGAGGACGAGCACGGAGACACACTATGCGGTGCCTGTGGAGAGAACTATGCTGCTGATGAGTTCTGGATTTGCTGTGACGTATGTGAGAAATGGTTCCACGGCAAGTGTGTGAAGATTACTCCGGCTAGAGCTGAACACATCAAGCAGTACAAGTGCCCGTCTTGCAGTAGCAACAAAAGAGTCCGGCCTTGACAAACATCATACTCAAGGAAGGCAATCGCTGGGCCGGCCTGTCTCTATGTGTCTCATGTAGGGTGTGTAGATTTCTCTATGTAGTCTCATGTAAAAGCTTATTTGTTCTATATGTCGTAGACATGTTGTGAAGTTAAGTTAGTTCTCTACGCATGAAAACAGTCTAGTTTGAAACACTTTGTCTGAATGTGATGTTCGTTGGCATTCTTTCGACAGGGTTCGCAATCAGTTTGCTATCTATTTATATAGTGGCCTATTCCATGTATATTGATCACAGTGTTGCTATCAGCCTAGCACAAAAGCAAGTTGCCGGCCAGGTACGATGAAGATGTGTTTCAGTATTTGTTTTGGATTGGATTCGATGTTTCCATGGAGTTGTCCACGGCCGCAGAATACTGATGGATATGTCATATGCTTCGGCTTTGTAGATTTATGTATGGCTGATGATAATCAGTCAACTCTGAACATGTGAACACTGAAATTTGAAAATGTTATATCTCATCCTACTAAAAAAAAAACTGAGTAATCATAAAATTTTCAAATTTTGTCCGATTCTTTTTTAGACAAACATTGGTTAGTTACGTATATCAGTCTGATATGCATTTGGTGTATTGATTTAACTTGTGTCATGATTCATATATCAACACACCATGAAAGATCTTCTATGATTATGAGTCTTGTACATTTGATATATCGTTAAATCCTATTAGTTTGACAGTAATAATTAGAGGTAACGTTTGTTCCTCTAACTCTTGTTAAAAACTGATCAACAATGACGTTCTGAAGAAAAACGAAATGTACCTAATCTGATTCCAGCTCATACTCTTGCAAGTGTGACCCAAAGCAAAGACCCATCAGTTCATCAAGATGTATATATATACACACATAGAACGCAGTGAAAAGCCAACACTCAACGAACTGACAAGTGCACGCCGCGGCAAGGTACCAAAATCCCAATCTCTCCATGCTCGCAAATCTCAATCGCTAGGGTTTCAATTATTCCGATTTCGCAAACTGACTGCCCTCAAAATCGCATTCTCCTACTTTCTCTGATCTTTTGGTAGATTTGAATAGCTTAGGGTTTCGACTTTTTTTTGCGGCGGCTTGATACTACTAGTACTAGGATTTTTATTTTTTGCACTAGATGAAATTCTGAGATGAATCTGAACTAGTGGTTTCTCGAGCAGTCGCCGTTGAGTGTTCATTGGTTTGGAATTTGGTGTTTTGATTTTGCGGATTAATCAGCAGTGGCAAGCCGCTGGGTGGTAAGTTGTTCCTCCCCTAATCATACCCAATCCTTATGTTAGAGTTCAACACCTCTTGAGGGTATCAGGAAACCTCTCTCTATCATAAATACGTAATAGGGGTAAGACGGTGTACATTTGCCCTCCCCACACCCTGCACTTGACGGAATTTTGTCGGCATGTTGCTTTGCTTTGCTTTATTAGCAGTGGCATTGTCGGCATTGAATATAATATATCATGATCTGATTCATAAGATTTGATTGCAATATCCTAAATGATTCATGGCCACAAACTATAGGGTTTCATTGCTTTTGTATATTTCTGTGTTTCGTTTAGTTAAATCTTATGGGCCATAGGCGAGAGTTGTAAAGAACGAGATCTGATTTTTCTTCTGACATGAGTCAGATACTTTTTTATTGACATGTTGATCGACATTTGGAATATTTTGTCCTTTGTTTTTCTTGATTACTCAATTTTGCTCATGGAATTGGGTTTTTTTTTTTTTGCTATAGAAGTGAGCAAATCATGGTGTCATGCATCCATGCAATTTTCATCTGTATCTCTTACATTGAAACCATGAATTTTTTTTGTCTTTGAGTTACATTAAAATGTTTTCTATTTGTTTTTGCCGACATATTATAAAGGTTTCACTTTCATGCTTGCAATTGTTCTCTCTATTGGCACAGGTCGCCCATGAGTTATGTATCAAATTGTCAATTATTTGAATTTTCTTGGTCAGGTGGGATCGTATGGACAATGAAGAGAGCATCTTAGGTTTGATCCATGAAGAGGATGGAATAGAAGATGTCACTGATGTCGAGATGCTTGATGTAGAGGACGGAGAGGTTTTTGATGAGGAGAGCTCACCTATCAAGCACGGGGAGAATGGTGAGGGGCATGTGAAAGAAGTAAAATCAGTGCCTCTCAATAGAAATCAGAAGCGTAGGCAAAATAAAAAGAAGAAGAAGAACAGGGCTAATTCTGGATCTAGTGTGACTGACATAAACAGGTTTGTTCTTGTGAAAGTCTTTTGCAGTTGAACTAGATTAATCGCAAAGGCAATACACGATCTTATGGTTGTAAGATTTGATAGCATGACGAGTCTGCATCTTATTTCTCAAGTTTTGACCTGTGATTCATGCACCAACTGTAGGCTTGCATTGGTTTTGTTACTGGTGGACTACTGAACTTTATATTTAACCATATATTATCTGGAAACTGTATTCACAGAAACTTTTAAACTTTTCCATGAAAAACATATACTTAATGCATCTTACACTTGAGATTTACACATATCAAGCAATACATCTATACATCGCTACTGTTACTGGTAGGGTTTCTTGGAATAGAAGAGAGATTTGAGATGTATGCATAAAGTCCCAAGACTGATGCCTAGAGTACTCGAGCCCCACACTCAAACTTAAACAAGGGTAACATGGCTTAAGACTGTTTCAAACCTCACCCTCTAACTCTAAGAGGTAATGAGCTGATAATTAGAAATGCTAAGATCTATTTTGTTTTCAGGTATGTGCTAGATGTGTGCAGGCGTTTGAAAGAGAAAAAAACATACCTAGTGTACAATGCTGTTGGTTGTCTTGGAGTATCTGCATTGAGTGAACTTGTCAAGGAGGTAATCTCAATGGCCCCATGTTAAACCGATTATAGTTTTTTGTCTCTTTTCTTCTGTTACTTTCACAGATCTGTTTTCAGCAATGTGCTGAAACTAGCCATGTACATGCAGGTAGAAGCAATTCAAGCTTGTGGTGGCCAGAAGACTGCTGATGGATATCGTTTCCGAACAGGTGGAGGGATCTTATGGAACATACTCAAAACAAGAGAGCCAAATGCTTATAAGGAGATTATGAAAAAGGGAAAAGAGTTCGAGGTGTGCAATAATGGCCCTTTTCATTTTTACCTTCTCTTTGTTCTGATGTCATTTATTGTAGAAATATTGTGGTTCCTATTACATGCTCTTTAGTTTATCAATCTTTCAAATCCTCGTCATTTGGTTGACAGCTGGTTTCCTTTGGCTTTGTTGCCTTGAATCTTGGGCTATTGCCGATTCTAATATGGTCATCATTTCTGCTATGTTATCCTCAGCACAGTTACCAAAATTTTCACCATCCTGTGTCCATCTTACCATCAAGACCTGGTGCCATTCGCAAAAAGAGTTAATAAAGGACCAGAAGTTTTACTCTCTCGTCATTCTTAAAGCTGTGTGTCAATAATGGGTTCTTTTATATGAGCTACTTAGATATTGCACTTGATGATATACTATGTACCACCCATTTGAGGATTATTCAGCTCATCATTCATCAAGGTAGCAGTTTTTGAGGATTATTCGAGGAATATGGATTATTCAACTTTGAATGGCTGAATGGTTGGAGTCTTATGATATAAGCACTTGTGACCCTAGCTCTTCTTGATTTCAGTGTGTAGCATTTCTTTCTCGAGGACGGAGAATTCCTTGTGATATTTGTTACAACGTGATATTTGTTACAAAGTTACTGGAGTATCGAACCCCCTTTTGATAACATTTACCGAAAACAACATATCCAAATGCAATTCACTAGAAAAAACCATAAAATTGGTACACAAAGCGGCTTTCCCAAACCAAAACCTATTTTTGTTGAGTTTTTCCCGATAACTGTATTTATCAGCTTGTTGGCTGTGAAAATGCCGCTTTCCCTGGAAACTCTGATGTCCACTTTGGAAACCTGCATTCTTTGGATACTGTCTTCGCATCTGATCGCCGCATCTGTTCGCACCTGATAGGGCATCAAGAGCTATGTTTTAAGTGAATGAAAAACCTGTTTTTTCTTTCTAGTTTTTTCTGGCAACTATTGCTCATTTGTAGAATTGTATGCTTTTTGCACCAATAGTTACGATGATTCTGCTTTATTTTTCTTCTGTACCTTGCCACGATGTTATATGCAACCGTGGTTATTTATACTTGAACTAATGCATTGATCTCCTTGCCTACTTTTGCAGAAGCAGTTCAGACAATCAAACATTATGCAAGCATGTGGGAAAAACAAGGACAATCCTGCTGAATCTGCTCCTTCAGTGACGAATCAGACACCAGATAAAAATTTAGATTGCCTTCAACCCATTTCTCCTTCGATTGGCCAACCTGAGCAGCTTAACTCTGAAGGCAAGCGATCGTTGCTCGAGGGGAGGTTGAGGAGACCAGTTTCCTATGATGATCTTCTTACTGAAGAGCTCGAGGCAGCTGTCGAAAATCTAGCACGATGATTGTTAGGGAGTGATACATGCTTTTTTGCACGCAAACCCTAAATGCAGAGAAACTTTCCAAGATCCAGAGCACATGATCAGAGGGCATAAAAACATGCACGTAGATAGACTGTTCTGGATTTAGCAACTTGCTCTCATCCGTCGTGTTAAGTTATAGCGATGGTTGTGTTTCCTTATGAGTTATAGCACGGCATCGTCCTCTGTTTACATCCTTGGGGTAATGGCATTTGGTATCATCCCATCCAGCAAGTGATTTAGAGTAATTTACTGTATTTTTAGGAGGACTTGTTCTCTGCAAGTTTTTCTGTTTTGTGATGGTGAGATGTTGCTAGCAGTCACATGCGATGAATGGATGCAAAAGTAAAATTCCAAATCTTGCAAAGTTGATACTTCCATTCATTTCCCACCTTTGAGGGGCATTTCAAAGTTTTGGAGACAAAACATTGAAAATGATATGAAGATGTGGCTATCCACTTCAGTCAACATATGATGGGAAACTTTTCCATCACATTGTATCTTGGTGCGTCTATTGTTGAATTGTATTTTTTTTTTCATGAATTATATGTTGATTATTTCATTTTTTTTTCATGAATTATATGTTGATTATTTCATTTTTTTTATTTTTTATTTTTTGTAGCTGCAGTTTATAATTGCTTAGTTGCAACAGCGTTCTTAAGTGAAGACATCAAATGTATCAACGCATAGTATGTTAGAATCTTTTAAGACACATACAAACAAAAACAATAACACTTATAAGATGTTGAAATCTTGATCATATGATTTAAAAAAAATTTAATATATGATTGAATCGATGAATAAGTTGCAATTGCCAAGCTTGATGAAGCTGTTGCAATTGCACTGCGGGTGAAACAAATCCTTATGCAGCACTTCCCAGAGCTCGGTAGAAGTGGGAAATGAATTGAATATATTACACTATAACGGAATGGTTGATATTTTTGCAAATTTTTTGATGGCCACAGTTGCTAAAGTGATATTTGATAAGATGAAAGAAAAAGCTTTGGCTGATGGGTTCAGCTATGTAACCATGCTGCGCCTGTATAGGCATGCCAGAATGCTTGATGCTGCTGCTGAGGTCGCGGAGGACGTGAGATGCTTCTTTGGCATCACTTCCGAGGGGTTTAATGAATCGGAGTATATTCTGGATAGATATATTTTAAATCTAATGATTAGTGTTTACGCAGATCTTAGAATGGTCTCTGATGCCGAAGTGATATTTGAGGCCATGAAGGGAAAATACTGGGCAGATGGGTTATACATCCATGATGCTATTGTATAGGCATCTGGGTATGCTTGAAAAAGCTGTTTCCATCGCTGAGGATATGAAACAATCTTTAAGCAGCGGTTCCATGATCTTGAAAAATAGAGAGGTGAAATTGATATATTAGCTTTGAAGAGTATAATTTGTGTCTATACAGATCTTGGAATGGCCTCTGATGCTAGAGCGATGTTTGGTATCATTAAAGGAACAGGCAGGGCAGATGCATGGCTGTACGTAAACATAATGCACACGTTTAAAGGTGCAGGAATGCTTGATGTAGGAGCCGAAACAGCTGAAGAAATAAAGCAATTATTTTTCAAGGCTTCTGATGGCTTGGAAGAATTGGAACGTGGAATATATATGTTGGCTTTAAAATGCGTGATTAAACTTTACGCAGATCTGAGTATGGTTTCTGATGCTAGTATGATATTCGATGCCATGAAAGTAAAAAGGCTGGGTTGATGGATATACTTATGCGTCCATGATTCACCTGTATAGGCGAGCAGGAATGCTCGATGAAGCTTGTTCCATTGTTGAGGAAATGAGACGATCCTTTCATGGATCTTCCAAGAACTTGAAAGTATCGGATAGTGGGCACTATGTGCTAAATAAATTTGCTCTTGGCCGTATGATTAGTATCTATGCCGATCTCGGGATGATTGCAGATGCTAAACTTTGATCCCCTGAACTCTCCCCACATTGGAGGAGTTAGACTGAGTCACTTACCATGTAAGATGGGGTGATCCCCCTTTGCAGATGCTAATCTTGTATTTCATATAATGAAAGAAAAAGGGTGGGCAGATAAATTTACATATGCATCTATGATGCGTTTGTATAGTAGCATGGCAATGTTCTCTGAAGCTGTTGCCATAGCAGATGAGATGAAGCAATCTGGTTCTTTGACAGGCATTTATTCTTTTGCAAAGCTGATGGCTGTCTGTGCTGCAAGGAGAATGCTACCGGAATGTGGTTTACTTTTGCAGGAGATGGTTACTGAGAGGATCACGCCTGATCACTTTATGCTTAAAATTTTACTCATTGCACTGAAAAAGAAGGAGATCATATCTTTCGACCTTGGGGCTTGGACTCGAACAAGCATGGTAGCTTAATGTAATGCAGCTTCTGCTTAATCAGTGTGATGGTTGTTCACTAAGAAAGATGCGCTTTAGGCTATTGTCTTCTGACTCGGGTATGGTGCTGCAGATCACATCCCACCTTCATCGTCGTCTTCTTGGAGCAGTGAATGCCATATGTTTGGTGATGGTACACGGACGCTATTCTGTCATGAAGCATGGGTGACTGGATATTCTCTATGCCATCTCGCATTGGAACATAATTCTAGCACCAGATGTGCCCTCAATTCCATCACAAGTTTTTTTGCTCGGTTTGATTAGTATCTGTTGCTCAATGAGTTCGTTGATAAGGTCTTACTTGCCAGATGAGGTTCACACTTGCCACTCTCGGAACATGTTACCTCTTCTGGGCGCAACCAAGGATCCAATGGACATTTTGCTCATGATGCTTGCAAGCCTGAAGCCTGTAGGGTCTGGAACTTCACTTGTGTCGAAAAATGATTTTGTAATCAATTCTTCAGTCGTCTGCTCCATGGCTGGTTATGTGCGATACCTCCTCTTGGCATTCATAGTACGCGAACAAGTTGAATGATGTTCATTCTTTGGTATTTCATGTTTTTGGATTTCCAAATAGCAATCACACCTTCATTCTTTCTGTTGAATTTGTCGTGAAAGAGCATGATGCACATGTGGACCTGATCTGTGAAATAAAGAGAAAGGACGGTGCAGGGAGGCATGGGCCGTGCCAAGGAAGCACGACCGTGCGTGGCAGCGTTTGTGATGGTTCTGAGCATGGGCCGTGTGTGCGGTGCGAGATACATTCAGAGATTTGTTTCTATCTCTGTATTAGTGGGTTTATAAATAAACCTATGTATCCCGTGTTTTAGATTTAATTGAGAATGATTTTTTTCTAAGGTTTGAGAGAAATATAATGTACCATTGAATGAGTCGAGAACGACAAACAAGTTTTATTTATTCAGTTGATTAGTAGTTTTTTTTTGGATTTTTTTTCGATGTTCGAATTTCCTCATGTTAAACTTCGTGTCTTGTTGTTATAGTTTTTGTTTGTGTGTGATCGTATGCTCGTGGTGTGCGATCCATCGATTTCTCTTGTTTAGTTTCGTAACAGTTCAACTCTTGTAAGCTCCTCTCGGTGATGGAGCATATGGCATAATGATTAATGAATGAGGTAACCTGAGATCCTTCTTCACTAGCTTAATCATTAGTATTTGGTTTAACCGCACTGTGAAGAAAGTTGAATCATGCCGAACATAAATAGCACGAACAGACGACGATTGACTGTGAAGAGTAGACTATTCGTAATGGTACCTAACCTGTTTGTAACAATGATCACCATCATCACCCATAGAATTTATACATCGACCATGATGTTACATGGCTACCCTTTCGATAAACCGTCCGAGATCATTGTTCTTACTGTTACTGTCAGTAATTTTCCTTACCATTTCACTCGATCTTTTCCCCAATGCCAAAAATATCAAAATATCTTACAAAGAGAGGCGGCTTGTTCAATTTTTTCTACACATCTACGGTATAGGTACAATTAAACCATATCAAGAGTCAAATAATGTGTTCATTTTTCCATATTCTTCCCATTTACTTGTCTTACCTGCAAGCTCTTGCCTCAAATCTATCTTCCAAGCAACAAGAAAGTCAACAAATGCAACAAGAACCTTTGTTCTTTCAACCCCCAAATTTTACCTTTCTTGTTAGTTTCTCTGCTTTGCTCTAATTCAGTTTTCCCCATTTGTTTTTTTCTCCAATTTTGATGATTGCTGATGTACTAAACCTTGTGGGTGCTGTGGTGGAGAGCTTGTTTGGTTCTTGTTGTTGATTGATTTGGGTGAAATTTCATCTGGGTTTGTTGACTTCTTGCTGGGAATGTTCGGTTTTGTGGGCGTTTTGTGATTCACGATACCCTTTGGTTAGTTTAAGGTGATTTTGTCAATTGGTGAAATGTGGTCCGAGTCTAAGATTAGGGTTTTGCTGTTCGATGAGTTCTCGTTGGTTTGGATAGGCAGTATGTTGTTGCTCGTTGGTGGGTTTGCTAATAGTGGTTTGATTCGTATCGGTTTCGGGTTTTAGTAGTTGGGATTTCAACATTAGCAGCAGTGCGTTTGAAGATCAACTGTTGGTTGGTAAAATCGAGCATGAGTTACATGGTGTCGAAGGCTTCCGTTTAGAATATGACCTAAAGGGAGGAAATTTTCCACAAATTTAGGTCGTGAATCGAGAGATTGTTTTAAGCTTCTGATGAAGGTATCCTTGATAATAGTGTTTGATCAGTGAGCCAAACTAACATATTGATTGGACAATGTTCTTGTGAATAGATGTCGATCTACTGTCAACTCTCTTCTTCGGGAGTGAATTACTCGCTGAGTTACGATGAGCAAGCAAGGGTGTTTCTTGTGATTCATTGGCTTATAGAATTCAATTAATTGAGCATGCTGTTTCTAAATGCCGTCAGGAATGTAATGATGTTCTCAGCCATCATTCATATTCCTTTGGTGATAGTATAGAGAGAGTTGTAGAGGCCAAGATTTTGGTTCTTGTAATGTACTCTTAAAAGTTTCATTCGGATCTAGTTTCAGATGGGGAACATGAAGGGGAAGAATAATTGAATTATCATGTGGTTGTACTAGATTGTGTATGTAGTCTTGATAGATACATGCGTGACAACATTCTCTTGTGGTTTATGTACTTATGTATCTGAATGCTTAATCCGTAATTGCATGGCGAGGAGGGGTATAGACATGAGAGATGTGAATTAACTTGATCTCGTCGAAGAGTTACAGTTGTTATGTGAATGAACTTGGGTCTCTTCGTAGAGTACAGACATGATCATTGCTCTAACACTAGATTCTTATTTTGGAGCAGAACTCCGGAGGATCGAAGCCGACCTCAGATTTGAAGTAGCTGGATATTTCTAGAAGTCCGGTTTGTGTCTTGCCTATGGAGAAGAGTATGCTACTCATTCCCATATTTTTATTTACTTATTCGTCTCTTTTCTATTGTTGTGTGAAAAAGGAGTTTCAAGGGATTTTTATCACCTTTGAGTAGAGGCATTGCTCTGGACGGGAGCCTCTTATACTATTCATGTAAGCAAGTCCACGATGACATACTTTCCATCAAGTGTTTTTACGTAGTGAGTTTTCGACACATATCATGTTGTCTGATACCCTATTACATTAGGATTTTGATATTGAAAATGAGGGTGACATCGTAACTATGCTTCTCTAAAGGAGGACTTCACCCAGGGCTGTGGCCACGCTCGTGAGTCATTTTTAGTCCCCCTTCCTAGGCTCCTAGCTGCACAACAGTTAGGCTCAACACAAAATTTTCTTAACCAGATGCTCTGATTTTTCTTTTGCTTCTTCATCCATCTTTTCATTGATACTACGCGAGATCAGTTGTGGCCTGTGGGGATGAGACGTTTTGTCATGTTCATCTTGTACAAAAATCCTTTCTAATCATCTAGTAATGGTTTTTCAGATCAGGAAAAGTTCAGGTACAGTCTGGTTAAAAACGTCGAGGATTACCAAGTTGGAATATATGACAAGCCACTTCCTTGCTTTGGCTGTGGAAAAGGATGGTTCTGGTAAGTGATCTACTGTTCCACTAAAATGTTCGCCTTTGCTATCCGCCAGCGTTCATGTTCTTCGTCCTAATCGTGTTGTCATTGTTCAGCTTTCTTGTAGGTTTTCTGTTTCCTCCTCTTTGGTACTATGCTACTGTACTATATTTCGGTAACTATTACCGGAAAGATCCAAGGGAACGTGCCGGCCTTGCTGCTTCTGCAGTTGCTGTAAGATGGCTTTCCTCCCGTGATTTGTTCTTCAAATTTTTCCTTGACCTCTATAACCAATGTACTGTGCGAACAATCTTGTTACATGCATATGGATGACTCAAACAGGTCGCATAGGCCAGGATCCGAGGCCAAATCATAACTAAGGAGATCTTTTCCCTGAACATGTATAATTGTATAATTAATAGTGTCATGTCTAATTGTACACGACAGTTATACATGTTTTTAACAGATCCTAGTTTTCTTATCATTAATAGTATCATGTATAATTGTTTTGCAGGCGATGGCGTGCACAATTGTCGTGTTGATCGTGCTACTTGCTACCTTACTTTGAGCCGCCATCGCACCTTGTACCCAATCAAGAAACACGAAAAAAGGAGATGATAAGGAGATAGGGGCAATGATGATCGTGTAGATAGATGTTTTGAGGATTCACTGCAAAACGAAGCTGAACAGATGAGGTCATTGTTGCTACGTCTGTGAGGTATTTGAACATGTATATTGGTATATGTTGGTTATACAATACACGGCTCCATTTACATTCGTCAAAGGTGTATGATTTGCATCATATGTGAACATTTCACTTGGTCTTCTTCATAACTCATCCCTCTCCTTCAGAACAATGTGTCCGCGGAGACCTCATTGGACTATAGTTCAATACTGAACTTCACATTTCTGGAAGCTCGTTGTGCATAAAATTTCATGTCTGGAAAATCTTCAAGAACTTATACAATGGAGGCTCATCAACACAAAGATGTATGGCAAAGGCAAGACGAGAACCCCACAAGCACATACATGGTAAATAGTATAACGTGAAAACAACAGATCCCGTCACATGGTTCATCCAGCTCCAGCAAAAAGGAGCAACGATGAAAACAACTAGTGAAAGTTAAAAAATTCAACAAATTGAATCGATTCATAGCGATTAAATCATAAAGTATTTTTTTGCTTTGCACCAAAGAAAATAACACAAAAAAGCTCGACAAATACCAGTCAGCCGCAGCATCCGTTCTGGTTAGGGTAAGTCTATCTCGACAAAGAATACGAGTGCGCGAAATAACTGCAAAAGCAGGCCAAACCTACAATGGATTTCGAGAACTTCTGATATAACATGAGAAATCCTTATTCAGCGACACGGCACCAGTGAGAAATTTGCTTCCAAGTCACTACGAGGGAAGTTGTGCTGGCAGGGGATGTATAACACGAGAACATAGAAACTAGAGTCGTTCTTCGTTTTATTCATCCGAGACCACAAACCTGCGCAAATAAAAACCAGACAGGTCCAGTCAAAATCATCTAAAGCTTCGACCTGTAACAGATGTGTAAGTCCATGCAAAATGAAATCCATCTTCAGCAAACGGGTACCTTTGATAAGAAGATAAAACGGGATAATAGAATACACAAGAGCATGGACCAGATAACAAAATTGTGAATCCATCAAAATGATCACATTTTATAATCCTAAACTACTTCTCTGAGCTCTCTCATTCCCTAGACCACACAAAGCTATTATGCTAAATGCAAAAGCAAAGGATTCTTCAGCATGGGAAAAAGAGACTGCACCAACTTCTGCAGTTACCCCCACATCCTACTCCGTAAAACGCATATTGAGGCTAAGTCCATCCACAGAGGAACTACTGGTCAAGGATATACTGAAAGATACCCTTCTCACACAGGCAACAACATGATTTTCACTTTTATATACCAAATTTGAAGTTCCCACTTCCTGAGGGCAGGCATTCATTTCATATTTTCCCCGAGAACAGAAAGGATTTACTAGAGAAGACATATGATCGGAATTTGAGCATTTTGTTATCTGACACTGATCGTCCAAGAAAGGAGCTGACTACTATATAGGGTAATTGATTATTGATAACTTGATATAACATTCCATAGTTATGCCACTTTAACGCCGCCAGATACCATTCAGTATTCACATCAAATCATGCTGATATAAACGAATTCATTCAATAACGATAGAGGTGGATACAGCTATAATGCAGAAAAAACAAGAACATACTCAAGAGACGAAATCGGAGTAGCAAAATGACACAGAACCCTAACCTATTTTTGAGGAGCTCTTTTCAAGTAAGTTTTCAAGACATCCATGACCATGCCAAAATCATCCTTCACTTGCACAGGCGGGTTCGCATACCGGCAAGCAATATCCCCAATGTTCTTCGAATGATAATCGATCTTTGATTGCGTGAATTTCAGCCCATGAGCCGTACTAACCACAACAGTCCTATCATGCGGCCCAATAACCCCACTCCTCTTCAACTTACTTAAAGCCGTCAACGCAACACCAGTATGAGGACAAATAAACATCCCAGTAGAATCTGCCTGCGCCATAGCATCCATCAACTCCTCCTCAGTCGCCTCCTCCACGATCCCATTTGAATTCTGCAACGCAAACACAGCCCTATCGATCGAAACCGGATCACCAATCTGAATAGCAGATGCAAAAGTCGTCTCCGCCTTCACAGCCTTAAACTCCTTCCATCCTGACTTATAATACAGATAAAGCGGATTTGCATTCGCCGCTTGAGCACAGACCAGTCTCGGGATCCTATCCACGAGTCCCAAATCCAAACACATCTTGAACCCCTTATAAAAGGCATACACATTGCCCAAATTCCCACCAGGAACAATCACCCAATCTGGCACCTGCCAATCGAACTGCTGCAATATCTCGATTGCAGCTGTCTTCTGCCCCTCCAACCTCAAACTATTCAACGAATTCGCCAAATATATCGGCAACTCCGCTGTCACCTCCCTTATCATCTTCATGCAACCATCAAAATCCGTGTCAATACTAATCACAAACGCGCCGTTTGCAATTGGCTGCACCAACTGCGCAACCGATATCTTATCCACCGGCAAGAACACAATCGACGGGATCCCAGCCGCTGCACAGTATGCGGACAACGCAGCCGACGTGTCCCCAGTCGACGCGCACCCAACACCATAAACCGGCCGCCCCATCTTCCTCAATCTATTCACCTGACTAACCAACACAGTCATTCCCAAATCTTTGAAACTCCCCGTATGACTAATCCCGCAATGCTTCACCCACAGATCGCTCATATCCAGGAACTCCTTCCCGTACCTGATGCAAGGAGAATTCATGAACCATAGCTTCGTTATTCGAGCTGCAATAAAGATGCATGTAATTCCTAAGTTCATGAAACTAATACTCAATTCAGTAAATAAATTACGACACATTACAAAAAATAAACGTCTCATATAAATTACAACACTTTCATAAAAAATAACCTTACAAACCTAAAAAAACCCAAAATACTCCTATTTTATATCATATCATGACCTTTTTCATTAACTTTTCTCTCTCCCCCACTCACACATTCCTCTTCATGCACACAAGGACAAAAATGATAGATTTACAAAGTCAATATATTTCTTAATTATCCTCATCAATTCATGTACTAAGACAATATGTATAAGCAACCTAATGAATAGCAGACAAAAATGGATGAATAAGAATTAAACAGAAATGTTTTCTCTCGTTTCCTCCCCTTGTGGGTCGGAGGATCTATCGATCATCCTTTAGAAAGGACAATACAACAAAAACCTAGATATCCCGTTACGAACGGGGATTACTTTGTTTGTGAACACAGAGAAACTGTTTAGGATAAAGCCCGTCTCAAACAGATGCGACAATCTAGAATCACAAACTAGAAATTATTTTCTTACCTCTCCGCCCAAAACAGGTTCGAGTTCCCTTTGAACGCACTCGCAATATCGTCAGTGATTGCATTTACTAATATAGTGATTCCTATGTTGTCTTGGCTCATGTACAACAATATGTACAAGTATGCCATGAAAACCTAATGAAAAGCAGACAACAAGAGTTGATGAATAAGAATTAAGCAGAGATGTTTTCTCTCTGAAATGACCATCTAGAAGTTATTTCGCTTCCGTACAGCATCATCGGTACCTACCTCTCCGCCCAGAACAGATTCGAGTTCCCCTCAAACGCCGACACAATATCGTCCCCATCGATCTCGGGCAACACCCACTCCTTCTTGCTCCAAACCCCGGACCCGTACGGCCACGTGGTCTTCCCGACCCTAGAATCAAACAGCGACTTCCACCACTCCCCGTCGAAGTTTGACAAGGCGGTGAGGTCGTGGTGGACGTCGAGGAGGGAACCGGAGCGGGACCGGTAGACGATCTCGTCGAGGGAGTAGGACTCGGACGAGATGGGGTCGTTGAAGGGGACGTAGCAGGCCGTGAAGTTGTGCGGGTGGGTGTGGCGTCGGGCCTCGTCGCGGATGTTCTGGGCGCCGTTGGCGGTGCAGGTGATGGGGCGGAGGCGGGTGGGGTGGGGGAGG
>LIEC01006441.1:0-12374 GCA_001925005.1 Drosera capensis
TGAAGCTGATGACAACAAATCTGATCCATCCTTCCATATGTAACTGCAAATCAGAGATGTGCATTAGAATAAGTCTGATTCTATGTCGAGATATTCTAGTATCTTGAGAGGTGTACCTGAGCAAACAAGAATATATTGAAAAATATGCAGACGGCAGGGAGGATTGGAACTCCTGGACAAGAGAATCCCGAAGCAACATCATAGTCCTGAGGAGAAGTGAAAGAAGAAACATGTCAGATTACAGACAACAAATGCGAAAGCGGCTCGCGTCAATCAAATGGTCAGAGAGGAGTCAACACTTAAAAGTATGAAATCGTCTCCCCGAAATGACTAACATCAAGGATGTCTAGGTGGGTAGAGCAAGTTTCAAAATTAGAGGTCATTTCAGGCATGATCAAGTAACAGGTTCTGATTCTACCCCAGATATTTAAACCTGTAGTATATGAGTCAGCACTCAGCAGATTGTCCCTTCAAACCCAGAAAGGTATCAGCATCAAGAAAGTCAAAAAAATAATATTGACGTAATTCCTAAGAGACACTTGGCAGAGGCCGAAGTGAAAATATCAATTTGCAGAGGGGGCATTTGATCAGTGAAGGTAACTCACATGGCGAAAATAAAGCGCAGCAGAAGCAGCTATTGCTATAGAAATCGGTATGGCAAGGAAATAGTATTGAGCGTTGAAACGATAGATTACTCCTGTAGCAAAACCACAGAGAGCAACAGAAACAAGGCAAAGTACACCTTGCACCCCTCTCGAACTCCAACGGAAAGGAGCTTGGTTTCCGGTTTTTTCTACAAAACGAAGGACTACCACGCATGCTGCGACAACGGAATAACCTGTCTGAAATAGAGTGCAATTTGAATATGCTTCTAAACATTAAGTACAGTGGCCAGCATCACCAAGCACGAAGAATATGACGTACCAAGGTTCCAACCGAAAGAACATGTGAGAGCACCCTTACATTAAATAGCCCCGCCATGATGCCAGCAACAAGACCGACCCAGACCTGAGAATGAATAGGTGTGTGCCGCTTTGGATGTACTTTAGCAAATAGTTGAGGTAATAGACCATCTCTTCCAAGCCCAAGGTACAATCTGGACTACTTGTGAGAAACATAGCAAAACAAGAGTTCAGTATGACATCAAAATAAGAAACACTGGACTTCTACCTATGACTATATCAGTCGCGCTATAAAACAGCAACTGTAATATTGCTATCTTTTGTAATATAGTACGTGACATTTTTAATTGGTAACAAATATTCGATTTAATATTAATAATTAATATTGTGTTATAAATTTAATATTACCAATTAATCATGCATTGTTCTATTTACAAGAAGTTCTTGAAAGTATTACATTAATCCATCAAATATAGTTTATTATCAGATAATAAAACATGACAACTTAATTCTTTTGATCTGAGGTTGTTAATGAGCTCACGTTCGACCAAAGAAATGATTGATTAAATCAAAACTCATCCATGTTATCTAACTTATAATAAATCAATCGTAAAATTAAACTTACAATAAATCAACCTTGATATTAGTTTAAATGAAATCTAACTAGTTGTTGTTCCCAATTCGCGAATGATCAATAATAAAATTTGGCCCAACCCATCATACTTTTAGTAATGATAGAGATTTGTTTTTGAAGAGTTAGTAATGATGAAGCTATTAATCATGGAAGTTACTTCATTGTCAAATAAATCAATAGAAATCTGACATGCAGAAAGTTATTAATGAATAGAATGATGACATGTCGATGACTAACCAAAAAAACTATCCACATCCCAATTATATATTACTAGAATCAACCCTTCATATAGATTGAAAACCTAAGACATCGACCCATGAAAAAGATACAATTATCAATAAAAAAAGACAATTGATATTGTGAAGGCAATATTTGTTATTGCCAAAGCCATTAAGGCTATTTAAATTGCCTTGTCAATAGTATTTTGCCTTGACAATAGTAAATATTGTCTTTGCAATAATGTCCCCCAAAAAATCCCTAAATTAGCAATATATGTTTATTATCATGATTGTCAATAAAAAGATTGTCTTCGAGACTTCCATAATATTTGGCAATGATTTGACTCAATTTGATTGGCTTAACTCTTCATATGTTTAGGAATGATGAACTTATTAAAGGGAACGAAAGGAAGTGTAAGGTGTGAGGGCAATACCCCTGTAAACAGAGTGTTGTACACAACCTTATCCTTAGTTTTACACAGAAAGACTATTTCGTGATGTCCTCATGTATCGATTTCCTAACCTCATGAGTACGAGGGTGGTTGTTGTAACGATGAACTTATTAATGATCAATATTATTTCATTATAAAATGAACCAATAGGAAGTTGATATGTATAAACCAATAGAAAATTAACATATACAAACCAATAGAAAGTAGACACGTGGAATACAAAAAAAAAAACTCATACATTTGGATTTTATGTTTATAATATTTATTGATATGATATGGAGTTTATGAAAAATGCTTCATATCCATTGAACATACTTGGTATGCAACGCAATCATGTACCCGTAGTCAAATACTATACATTCTATGGGGACTATTGTGGTGTACGAAAAGTACATTGATAAGAAGCATTTTCCTCAGACATCACACCAGAGAAAAATGGAAACAAAGTTGTACCTGAACATACAATCCAACCAGAAGGGTCGTAGTAAGACCGGCAACAGCTCCAACACTGATCAGAATAGAAACGAATTTCAGGCCCTTGGCAGTGAAGGCTGTTGCCAAAGGGGCTTCTTCACCAAGGAGCTGGTATGGAACCATTCCAGTGATCACTAAGCAAACACCAATGTACAATGCGATACAGACTATAAGGCTCCCCATGATTCCAATAGGCAAGTCCCTCTACAAAAAGTATAAAAAAAGAAATTTAAGAACTATTGTTTCTAAGAGATATCAGAAAAGGTTACCAGTTGAGCCATGGTTTTCAAAGCAATTTATATGTCCTGAATTTTGTGAGACCATTTACCTGCGGCTTTTTTGATTCCTCTGCCGAATTGGCAACAGCATCAAAACCCACATAAGCAAAAAATACCACGGTTGCTCCAGTCAATATAGCTTCGAAACCATTTGGTGCAAAAGGAGACCAATTATCCACATCAACTTTGAATGCGCCAGCAATTATGACAATAATCACAATGACAACCTGTAGCCAAAAGACATCAAGTACTTGCCTCAACTTCGAGGCTCAACTTGTGGACACAACCAGTGAATAGCAGCTTACAGAGAAAAGGAGATGATAGTTACCTTTGTTACCGTCATGAAGGAATTTACAGCAGAAGATTCTCCGACGCCCATGCAGAGAACACCAGTAAGAAGAACTAAGAGGATTGGAGCGAGCATATTAATTGAGAAAACTCCAAGAAAGTGAGCACCACCATGGCCTATCCAATTTGGTATGTGTCCCTTCACATGTGGGAATAATTCTAGCAGGGAAACTACATAGCTTGCTAAACTTCGTGCTATACTAGCAGCCCCGATATGGTAGTCGAGCATCAGTTGTGAAAACACCAGGAAAGCAGTAAGCTCATTGAAAGCAGAGTATGCATACAAGTAAGCGCCACCAACAACAGCCGGAAACCGGGATGCTAATTCAGCATAACAGAGTGCATTCAGTATACACGAAGCTCCGGCGAGTATGAAGCTGATTGTGGCAGCTGCATAAGGATTCAAAAAGTTAAATATAAGCAAATACAATCCTGGACCAATGACGTAATTTTTTTTATGTCATTAATAAGAATAACGAAGCTCCTCAAAATGCGTGATTCATCATGCATTGATGATGCAATGTTATAATTTTAATGGGATTGGGGGAGTTTGATTTATCAATGTACTCAGAACTAACTCCTTAATTCCCAGCATGCGTTCACTGTACCAAGTAACTTCAAAGTCTTACAGTCCCCTCATAATGTTCTGGCACTAGAAGTCTCTCTTTAGAAGGAAAAAAGACACAACACAACTATAAATTGGCGCATTCCAATTTTAAGTTATTGTAGCTTTCCCTCTGATCCACTTCATCCTTGACCTTGACATAAAAATGTTTACTAACCATCTAAAAAATTAGAGTAACATTCAAAGAGAGTACATCGTGGAACCTCTCCTCCCCATCCAAACCAGCTTCATCACCCAAATTAACTCCACAATATCACAACTTCATCATCATGACGACCTACTCCTCTCCATGCCAAAAATAAACCATCAATCTTCAAATTATCGACTCCTTCAGCCACCGCCAAGCTTAACAATCACACATTCAACCATCCGAAAAAGCCATATCCGAGACAAACCAACTTTCACACAACTCACAAAAACAACTCAACAACATCCATAACATTCACACAATAGAAAAAGAAACAATACAGGTGCTCCCATCATGGACCTGATAGTTTCTAACTCAACAATCAACTAAAGTTACTAACCGGATCCCAAAATTCAACAGAAACCAAACCCACCTGGCCCTGCATCCTTTGCCACAGTCCCAGTAACAACAAAGATCCCAGCACCGATCGAAGCCCCAATCCCGATCAACACGAGATCAAACAACCCCAACCGCCTCACAAGCCCGTCGCCCGAGTTCGTCCTCACCGCAGCGCCATCCCCTGGATTCAGCGGTTTCGTCCTGCGCGCCGAGGCCCAAAAACCATAGCTCCTCCCTCGCCCACTTCCCATGATGATGATGGAGACACAGACAATGACTGAGAAGTGATGTGTGGTTTGTTATATGTGGGTGTGTGGGGTTTGCTGTTGGTTCAATGAATCTGGACGGATCTTCATTAGTGGGTATTGATTATTGAGGGGATTTCATGGAGTTTGGGAATTTGGGATTCTGAGGAGGAAATGGAAAGCTTAATGACGTTGTTTGGTCGGAGAAGTAATCTCGTGTTTGTTTACGTCTTTGATGACGTTGTTGTGTTCAGTTTCGCTACTTTAATGTCTCGTGTTTTTTGCGACAGATATTATTAACATTTACCAGTCTGGAATTACTCGTGATCAGAGTTTGATAGATCTAATTTATTTTGTTCTAGCGAGGTTTGTATGTCGTAAAACACCTACTCCCTCCATTACATTATAATTGCAACAATTCATTTTATATCCATTAATGGTCATGAGAATAAAGATTACTCTCTTCATTTCAAAAAGGTTATAATTTTTCAATTGAGATATATAACGATAGAAATTTTGACTGATATTACGAAACGATCAAATATTATTTTTTAAAAAGGTATCGTGAAATGTTAATGATCATAAACATTATTTAATATAACCGTGTATTTAAATGAGTAATGAAATTCCTCAAATTGCATATTGAATATTACAATAAAAAAGAAACGTTGTAATAATTATAGGACGAGGGTAGTGTGTCTTATCTCATAGTTATTACGATATAAGGAAACTAACAATTACGAAGATTTATGAGAATAATCATGGAAATAAAGATATTCACATATAATATGCTTATTTCCCTGTAATATATTCCTTTAATTATCTCTTTAGCTGATGTGTGTGTAAACATGTTTCGTTTTCTTAGTTAAAATTACTTGTTTGTGTAAAGTTTTATTGTTAATTTGTGTCATTTTCGTTTCTTTTAATATTTAGAGCATCGATACTACTGTATTTCTTGTTTTCATTGCAGAGTTGAAGAAATTGAAGGTTTTTTAGGTAATGATTATTTGGGAGTTTTCTAAATGATTTTGGAGTGCATGGAGATGATTTTCATGTTTTACTATCTATTAAAAAGAAGAGAAAACAAATTGGAGAAAAAACAGAGTTAAATTACAAAAATTATACGAGTTTGAAAATCAATTGATTTTGTGATCTTTGGCACGGCCCGTGCGACATAATTACCAAAAATCAATTGATGAGTTAAATTACATAATTTCATTAGTTTAATAATCACTACATAAATTTAACTATATTTTCTAACTCCTATGGGATTGACACCCTCATCACTATATTATGTAGTTTTAGGGGGAATTAATTTATGCATATCGTTACGCAAAACATTTTGACGCCGTTGTCGGAGAGTGGATTTTATTGTGTTTATTTTTTCTTGTGAATTATTTCTATTATTATTTTATTTTTTATTTTTTTAGTGATTGTCAAAGGTTGTGAAGAATCTCAAAAGATCAAGAGGACAACCTCGACAATATCACAACCTAAAAGAAGAAAAAAGAAAAAAAGAAAAGAAAAAAAGAAGAAGAAAATTAGTTAGGTTGTTTCTTATCTTTATCTCAATTTATTTTGGAAAAAATCTCAAAAAAATATTAAAAAAACATAAAATATTTCCCAACACATACGAACCAGAAAAATATTTTACATAAGGTATACGTTTCCGTTATCTCAAATTAAAACAACCGAACCTTAACACCAACGAACAACAAATTCAAAATCTTGAAACTGAAAAGTACAAATTTGCAGCAAAAATCTAAACATTTATCTACGAAATCAACAACCAAATTCAAATCGCAGCCCAATCCATATTCAAAACAAGCATCAACTTCTATTCATCAAAATGAATTGAAGAGGCACAGTGTATTATTAATAAAATTGAAACGAAACAGGTGAAATTTCTAATTTAGGATTTATTTTTCAAATTTGTTTAAAAAGTCTAAATTCAATTGATATATGTATCAACAAATACATCAATTCAATCGATATAATTAAGAAATTCCTATAATCGAATTATTAATATTTAAAAAACAATGTGCCATGCCCAAACCCAAAATGTGGAATGTGGTCGAACCCTAAATTCAATTTTTCATGCCATACTAATTCATAATATATTACAAAGAATAATAATTATCAATGTTTCATTAATGCGCATTGTTTTATATTGTTGAATAATGATTGAGACTGACAAAATACGCTGTGTAATAACCAACTGCAATAAACAATAATATCCTAACACGAACTTTAGTTGTAAAATTCTTTAGTTGTAAAATAACGGGGCGCACTGTTTCATATAACATTATACAGTACAGAATGCTGGATAAAAAATTACTCCCAAATACCTATCTCAAATGTCTTTACTCCTTACATTTCATTAACAAATTAAATAAATAAAAATTGATATTGGATTATGTAATGCGATTCAGCAAGAACTTTTGAAAACAGGAATTGTAGCAGAAAACACAATCATGAAGCCAATGAAGGAAAATAATCAACGACAGTGACATTTTTTCCTAATGAACTCATCCAAGGGAGCAAAGAGCGGGATTGTATACCATTGGATGTTGTTGGTGTTCGACAACTCCAAAAAACAAAAACCTGCCTATGCAAGGGATGCCGAGAAAATCGTAAGAGACAAATATTAATTGACAGATGCTATTGATATTGTAAGATGAAGCATTATATTGTCAAATAACTAATTTCTGTGCATTGTTGAATGTGCGGAACGAATATGTGGAAGAGTTCAACAAGGAAATAGGAAGGAAACAACAAGGCACACAATAGTTGAAGAAGAAAGCGGAAGTATAACACGCAATTGAATATCAACAAGATGGCTGCTACTCAACACAATCTGGACTATGGAGTGCACTTACCCAATGGATAGATCTTCTTGTAAATAGACAATCGGTTCGAGAGCATTCTATTGTGGAAGAAATGCGACGAGACATAGCAAAATGGTCGAGAAATTGATTGCACGATATGAGTTCAAAGAGGCTGTAGTAGAGGAGGAGGATGATGAAGAAAAAGATGAAAACATATTCGATTGATGTATGTTTTGACGATTTATACTAAAAATATATTTTAATGAAATTAAAAATTTAATTGATTGTCCATATCTTTAATATCGTATTTTCGTATCACTAAAAGCTCTGTTTTGGTTCTTAAGACGCACTGTTTAAGTCAAACAGGGTGCTAAGCTTATTAAAACAGTGCATCGCTAAGCTTATTAAAATTTTAAATGGACTCTCCACAATTTTGTCTGTTGTGATGACCAATCTTTTTGCACCTCATACCTTTGCACTCTTCACCACTCGACGAAATACATCATTTTTTGGGCTTACCAGGAAGTCTACTCGAAGAAGGTTGGTGCAATTCCACAACCACTGACGCAACTATTTGTTCATAATTGATGAAGGGATAGGACGGATGACAACCTCATAACTCTTTCTATAATTTTCAACAAAAAAAAAAAAAAAAAAAAAGGATCCATCATGGTGCTTACGGGCAAGAAAAACTTCATAATAAGACATACGGCATGTAAACATGGAAAACCGTTTTCCTGTCACATACGACAAGAGCAACTTTTCTCTCTCATATTTATTGAGGCTCTCGGATCTGACATTACTTCAAAAATAAGCTTCAAAGATCGTTTCACCGTAAAACACGTGATTTCTTGAAAAAATCATTGAAAGTCTCCAACATCCTGGGACATAAATCCCATTCTATAGTTGTGCATCGCTTCGACGATTGTTGAACCACTCATTAACTCACAAGAATCTCATCCACCATCTCAGTGATAAGAAGCTCCCTCATGCCCAAAAGCTAAGCATTGAATGACTCCACAACGTTGGTAGTAATCTCGCCATAACGATAACTAACTACAAAACTGATTGCCTATCTCTCGTAAGGAATAAGCGAAACCGTGAATTCTTTAGCTAGATCACCTCCTCTAGTCTCAAATTCATTCAACTTATCATAAAACTATGAAACGTATCAATTGTACGCTGTTTGTATGACAATGGCATATTGACACCTCTGAATCTAAGTCAAATATTGAAGACAATAGGAAAGAGGATGTTCTAGAAATACTTTGGGAAAAGCTTGCAAAAAGCCTTGATTATGATCACAGACAAAATGGATCCTTCATACGAGAGGAATTACTTTATGCAGCTCCGAAAGAAACCAATGCCAAATAGAATACGTCTCCTTATCAACCACAACAAATCCTAGTGGGAAAAGTCCTGGAAAGAAATTCATATGAACAATATCTATGTTTGAAATAATATACGAACCATAGGTAAAGAGGCGCAATGTTTCAATTATACATGCGCACTGTTTTATTTTAAATAGGGCGCCTATGTAAAAGAAACAGTGCACCTGACTTCAAAATACAAAAAAACAATAATTAATAAAAGGGAAAAAAGGCATAACCCTATTTACATCTTTTCTGGTAGCTCATAATATGACTCCACTTAAATCACTCTTCAAGAATATGTCATCAAGGAAAAGCAAAGGCCTACAATGATTACAATCGATGATCGAAGCATGAAACGAAACAAATAGTCTGAAAAAATGATTTAACCCTTCTTCTGTGGTAAGTGTAACATGACTTCGTGGATTGGTACTAATAAGTGCCTGAATATATGGCTTCAACTTCAAAAACGACTCTAAAGAATCACCACCAAGCATCAATTTTGCCTTCTTTAGGGTTTTCCATGACTTCTTATATGACAAATCCAAACCATAGATGGTTTGAAAATAATTTATAACCTGGTTCAAATTGAAATAATTTCCAAACAGGACTTAGCATGCCATTCTGTCTTCATGGACTTCATTAAACCCATCGAGAAAAACAATTGTCTATAAGTATGCACATTGTTCAGCTTCCTTATGAAAAACTACTAATTGTAAGAAAACAATGAAGCCTTGACAAACCATTGACAACCATCATCTTTCTTAAAACAGATAGCATAAACCCTATCGTTCTCATTCCTCTTTCGTTTGCATAAAGTGCAAGAGACTTCCTGAACTATTTTGCGCCATCAGGGAAAACTTGGCCAGTATTTTGAATCGAATTTGACCAATGAGATGAATGCAAGGGTTAATCAAAATTTGATTCCAACTGAAGCAACTAATCACGTACAACATAATCACCAAAATCATCATTTATCTCAGAATGATGATTATTATTGGAAATTTGAGTCCCAGAAATCTGTGAACCAATAGAAAATTCTAGACGCACTGAATCATTATAAAGATTCACTGTTTGAGATTGTGACACACTGTCAGTACTTAGACACACTGTTTCTTCAAATTGATGCTTCTTTCAGTTCCAGGATTAGAACCCATACTCGAACCACGACAATCCAAACTCATTCCTCCACACACCACATTCACATCAATTGATGATAAACGATGACATCTCGAGAGCTCAAACAACATCAACAAATTCTCTTGATCATTCAACAAGCATCGTTCATGACCAAGAATTGAATAATACAAATTGAATTCATTCGATGATGAGATTTTGAAACTAGCTCATATCTTTTCTACAACATATTCGAAATCGACATCCGAATAGCATAAAAATGAACTAGATATAGAACCGAATCTACCAACAAATATGAACTTCTCTTCCATTGAAATACGAACAAAGATGATGATCATGCTCACGATGATGATCTCGAACAAATTTCCTTGATAATCACGGTTCCTGTTATCGTTTTCGAATGACCAAACTGATGAAAAAGATGACGGTTACGGGAAAGCAGCGGGCTTGTTTTTAGGAAAATTTGAAAACTATATCAAATTGGAATTATTTTAGCATATTGTACTGAATGAGAATTTTTTTTATAAAACCTGTACCCTCGAGGAATTTTGTCATAGATTTATCGTGTGTTAATTTTATGATAAATGTTGTTTAAATTCTAAAAATTGTGAAGATGTTGATTTAATGTTTTCATAAAAATTAATTTAAAAAAATAAAACTTTAATATTTGTAAGTGGTAGATCCAAAGATTCAACCTATTCACCCTCTCTAAGTTGAGCCTATGGATCTAACAATTGGTATTAGAGATTGACTTTTCAGACATAACAGTTGTGATTTATATCTACAAAAAGTTACTAACAATTTATTTTGTGAAGAAAATATGGCTCCTCCAAATCTACCCAAATGCCCCAACAGCGGAGAGCCACCAGCATCTCCATTTGACAAGTTTAATCACTGGAAGCTGAGGATGCTTGTATACTTGTATTC
Source organism: Drosera capensis (assembly GCA_001925005.1). Lineage (NCBI taxonomy): Eukaryota > Viridiplantae > Streptophyta > Magnoliopsida > Caryophyllales > Droseraceae > Drosera > Drosera capensis. Next base: position 10,965 of record LIEC01006441.1, read on the forward strand.
AGTAGATGAAAGAATGAATGACATCATTACTGATGGACCATATATACCAAAGATGTCAGATTCAATTGATGCAAATAACGAAGTGAACAAGCTCAAATCTTTTTGGACAAAAGAGGACTCGGATCTGGTACTGATGGCTTTAGGTGGCTTTAGACCTATATTAGGTTACTTTTGATCTATATTATGCGACTTTTGACTTATATTAGGTGGATTTTGACCTATATAGGGTGGCTTTTGACCTATATTAGGTGGCTTTTGACCTATATAAGGTGGCTTTTGACCTATATTAGGTGGCTTTTGACCTATATTAGGTTGCTTTTGATCTATATTAGGTTGCTTTTAGAAGGGCAAGGGATCAAATATTCAAAGCTCTTGATGATGACATATTTGAGATAGTGGTTCGTACAATCACTGCAAAGAAAGCATAGGGTGCTCTAATGATCAGAAATGAAGGAACAAATGAAATCAGGGAAAACAAGAAGGATATCCTAATCCAGTAGCATGATCGGGTCTCAATGAGATCTGATGAGATCCTAACCAGCTTTTATGAGAGGTTCAGTGTACTCATCAACAATCTCAAAACTTTAGTCAAGATTTTTGATAATAAGAAAGTCAACCTGAAATTTATGGGATCACTTGGTGAGATTTGGGGGACAAAGACCACAGCGATAAGGGAGTCCAAAGATTTTACTAAGATGTCCTTGGCTCAACTATATGGCGTGTTGTATACCTATAACTTGGAAGTTTAGCAAAAGAGACAAATTGATGAGCCCAGGAAGAAAACTCTAACCTTAAAGGCTGAAGAAAAAATCCTAAGATCCATGGCAGAAGAGCAAATCAGTGATACCTTATTTGCAAGTGAACAAGTAATATCAAAAGAACTTACACTGATGGACAAGAAGTTCAGAAAATTATTCAAAAAGAAAAATCTCAGGAAGAATCTCTCACTAAAAGCCAAAGAAGTAGAGAAAGAAGTCTGTTATAACTTTAAAAAGCTAGGTCACTTTGCTGCACAATACAGACGACCTACATAGGAATCGTCTGCATAGAGGTACAAAAAGGAATACAACAAACAAAACCCTAGAAGAAAGAAAAAGAGCAAAGTCTATGCTACTAAGACTTGGAGTGAGACAGACTCTGATGATGAAGAAACGATCTCAAATACCTAGCTCTCTCTCATGGAAAAAATGAAGAAAAACAACAGGTATTTGACTTTCTAACTCAGATGTGGTTCTAGAGGAATTGAAGGAATCACTTCAAGAAACCTCTGAAAGCTTTATTTCCCTTTCAAGGGAAAATAAAGAGAATTTTGAGCTGATTGTAAATCTCAAAGAGAAATACAATCTAGCATATAAAGAGATCAACAGCAACCTAGCCATGGCTCAAGATGAGCTAAAGAAATCAAATGAA
>LIEC01006442.1:0-38132 GCA_001925005.1 Drosera capensis
ATATATCCGTATGTCGGTCAAATCATTTATTATATTTTGGGATGAAGATGGTAAAAAATAAGGTCATATGATCATATTCATTTTATGAAATCAAATCGTATAATCAAATAAAATCGGATCATAAGATCAAGATTTTGACATATCTAAGTCCATTTAGGACGAGTGAAGCATCGAGCTTGATTGATGTTGCCTTTTTACTGACCTTTGCTTTCATGATATCCCTTGCATATATCACTTTGGTTCCTATTGTGTCAAAGTTTGCTCTGTGTGTGAAGGGTAGTCCTTTTACTTCTTTTCCATGTGTGCCGACACTTGTTTAATTGTCTCGGACTTCAAACATTTTCTATGCATCAAATTTCAGACGAGCAATTATATTCTATGTACATGTGAACGCTGTGTCTCGTCTGTTACCTGGATACTTATCAGTTGTAAATAATGCGAGGTTTATGAAACATCAGATGAAATATAGAACACAACAGATCTTCCAAACAAGCGATAACTGATTGTTAAATCAATAGAATTCATCAAGGGTTTTCTAGTGTCGCTGAAAAATGATTATCACAATCATTTCGATTTCACTCGATATAAATATCGAGTGGGGATTTAGTTATCTTTTTGGGCATGATATCACTTATCTGGGATATATCTGTCGGTTCATGTAAGTGAAAAACGGGCCATCTGTGACCATTCTAGAATCCCATTTTTCCTCTCTCCTGTCTACTCTCATAAATTTAATCATATAAGCAATGCAACCACTCCATTGTTTGAATAACAAAAAATAGTCACATATTTGTCTATCTCAATCATTAGTTATTCTTTGATCATCAATTTCCACTGATTAGTACTTTCCCATGTAAGCTTTGTTGAATGTTGGATTCAAAATTGAAAAAAACTGGCTTTTTCTGTTGAATTTCAGTGTTTTGAGCATCATTGAGTTACAATCTTGAAGAAAACCATGGTGGAAGAAAAGGAGAAAGATAACTTGTTGGATGATCTTACACCAGAAGAGTGTTTATCGCGAGCGAGAGAGCGGATCCCTAGCGCCCTTGATCGGGCGAGGCAGGTTAAGGGATTTCAAGTTAGATGGAAGATGATCATATCAAAGTTGGAGCTAGTCCCTTCGCGGTTATCTGATTTATCAAGCCATCCGTGTTTCTCCAAGAATGCATTATGTAAAGAACAACTGTACACAATGTCGAAGACATTGGATGAGGCGATCAAGTTGGCGGAGAGGTGCTCGGAAGGGAAGTATGAGGGGAAGCTTCTGATGCAAAGTGATCTTGATTCGTTGTTGGGGAAGTTGGATCTTAATTTGAGAGATTGCGGGTTACTGATCAAGACGGGGATCCTAGGCGATGCTGCGAGTACTCCTTCGTCTTCATCTTGCTCGACTTCAGAATCCGAGGTTTCCATGGGAACCGATGTGAGGGAGTTACTGGCTCGCCTTCAAATCGGGCATTTGGAGGCGAATCATAGAGCTCTTGATACCCTTGTCGGTATCATTAAGGAGGACGAGACTAGTGTGCTGCCCCTTATTGGACGAAACAATGTCTCCGCCTTGGTACAGCTGCTTACCGTCACTTCCACTAGAATCCGAGAAAAGGCCGTTGTCATGATCTGCTCGCTTGCAGAATCCGGGAGTTGTGAGAACTGGCTTGTTAATGAAGGCGTGTTATCGCCCCTTATAAGGCTTGTGGAATCTGGGAGTGCAGTTGGGAAAGAGAAGGCGGCGATTTCACTTCAGAGGCTGTCTATGACGACTGAGACAGCCCGCTCGATTGTTGGGCATGGCGGGGTTCGGCCCTTGATCGAGGTGTGCAGGACTGGTGATTCTGTCTTGCAGGCGGCTGCTGCCTGTACGCTGAAAAACGTGTCTGCTATACCAGAAGTACGCCAGGCTTTAGCCGAGGAAGGGGTTGCGAGGGTCATGATTGATCTTCTCGAGTGTGGTCTCTTATTAGGGTCGAAAGAATATGCTGCCGAGTGCCTGCAGAATCTGACAGCAAGCAATGAGAGTCTTCGGAGGTCTGTAATCTCCGAAGGAGGAATCAGGACCCTATTGTCTTACCTCGACAGGCCACTGCCTCAGGAGTCGGCCGTTGGGGCATTAAGGAACTTAGTCAGCTCCGTCTCAATGGAGCTTCTTGAGCGGTATTCCTTCCTCGCCCGGATGGTCTACGTTCTAAAATATGGGTCATTAGGTGCACAGCAGGCCGCTGCCTCAGCCATATGCCGGGTCTGTGGTTCCCCCAAGGTGAAAAAAATGGTAGGGGAAGCCGGGTGCATCCCGCTCCTGGTCAACTTGCTTGGGGCCAAAACGAATGGTGCAAGGGAAGTGGCAGCGCAGGCGCTCTCTAGCTTAATGGCGCTCCCTCACAACAGCAGGGAAGTGAAAAAAGATGACAGGAGCGTCCCAAACTTTGTCCAGCTCCTTGACCCTAATCCACATAACACGGCCAAGAAATATGCAGTTACATGCTTGGCTATGCTCTCGTCGAGCAAGAAGTGCAAGAAGCTAATGATCTCGTATGGTGCTATTGGCTACCTCAAGAAGTTATCAGAGATGGACCTGCCTGGTTCCAAGAAGCTGCTCGAGCGATTGGAAAGAGGGAAGCTGAGGAGCTTGTTCGGCCGAAAATAATGCGCTAATGTATCTATAAGATCAGTTGTAACGAACAGACTGTATCCTGTAAAATGCGTTGTACTGTTTCATATGCTGTATGAAACTATTGGTTCGAGTAGTTCTTGGTTGCTTCTTTATATGTGCTACTTTGCATAGTTTTTGGTTGCATCTTTGTATGTGCCACTTTGCAATCAGGTAAACCTTGCGCTTTTTAATGATGCTGCGTTTGTCGTCTTGATAATGCGAATTTTGATGGAGAAATGACCCTTCGTGATTTCCAATTGTAGATATTATGGCCTGAAAACTACAATGGTGATGCAGATATCAATGAGTTTGTGGATAAAGCTACGATGGTGGATGAAAGCAAACCATTATCAGAGGAAAAATTAAAATCAGCATCAACGAAGCACGTCATGACTTCCATTTACAATACATCAGTAGGAATCATCGAAGTTACAAACAACTGGAGATTATAAGGTCCCTATATTCTCATGATAACGATATCAGTTTTATTATGCATCCCTGTGACCAACGACAGCCGCTTTGGTTATCACGTCATGACTTCCATTTATGATACATCAGCGATGAGACAGAACTTCCTTGCTCCCTCCCCTTAACAAACAACAGGACGATAAAACAGCCCAGGTACAGAATTCACACAGAAAGCAACCCGAACCCGACCGCAACCAAGTTGACGTGAAAGTTGAACATTAAAAAGATAAGAAAACAGAAAAAGGAGATGAAACTATGCAATAAACTGATCTTCCATCTCATCATCATCGTCATCTGATTCATAGTGCTCGTTGTCCGAATCATACACTTCCCCTCCCAGTGTTCCACGCAAGAAGTTCAAAATCTGCTCCAAACCTCGCACATGCATAACCTCTGGCGCTGCTTGGGTGTAATCTGGGTCTTCAGGGCCACCTGGAGATGAATATTTAGCCTTCGGATTGTATCTGAGCACAAACTTCCCACACGGTTTGTGGCACTCTACTCCAAAAACAGGAGACAATGAACGACCCACAACTTGAACATGTGCAACACTGTTAACATAACAAAAAAGGCACAGGATTTTAGCATTCTCATAAACCTACTGATTCGGGCAATTTTAAATTATGAAATTCTAAGCAGGAATTTGACGTGCAAAATTCAAGTGTGATATAGAAGTGCCCAAGAAACAAAACAGACCATATGTACAACAAGCCATCCATCTCTTGTCTCTGGACTCTACCGAGCAGCTCTATCATCAAGAAACCACCAATGCAAAGAGCAGGCTGTGGAAGCTGGAAAATCTGCAGGCGATTCTCCTGTTGACAGGAAAGTTTTCAGTGATAACAAATCATGCAAATTTCTCCTGGAACTTTGAAACCTCTCAGGTACACTACACGCCCGTTTTATTATTATTATTTTACTTTTTTACTTTTGTGCAAAGAACAATGAGTCAAAACCAGGCCACAAATCATGACCACAAAAAGCTTACTGTTTTTAAAAGACGACATATAAGAGTGATCCGGCAACATTCTAGCTCCTGGAATGCATGACCTAGGCACAATTTTATGCAATAATCTAACCAGTTGTGTATGCATAGATGTTTTGATTGCTAGAGGCAGTATACAATACAACAGGAGATAATGATTATTGGTGGGTGAAACTAAGAGAGACAAAAAGAGAGTCTGACAAAGACACTAGAGAGAAAAAAAACAGAATATCATTACCCATGAAGCAAGACAAGGAGACACACCAAATCCCTCCTATGGTCATGAAAAAGTATCATTACGATAAATCAGGGTTCACGCAATGCTAGAAGAAGAAGAAGAAGTAGTAGTAATTTCACTTTTTCATGCTTGGTTCAACAAAACTATCTATGGTTGCAGAAACACTAATGTCGAGAGGGTATTAGTCTTAGGATCGGTTCTTGATCAAGGCCACATACAAAACTCGCCATCGCATTCATACACTATACAGATGCTCTGAGAACATCCATTATCATGTCTCTTTTTTCTTTTTTGCTTAGACATTTGTTTATCTCCACCATATGCAATCTAATCGACCGTGTAGATAAAAAAGCATCTCCGCAATAATGTATAAGCAGTAAGTGTGGACGTTGGCTTCCGAGGTATGAGCTTAAACCACAAGGGTTGCGCATCAAATTATTGTCTACTAAAGCGATCAAAAACCTTCCACACTTCAATTCCTACAAGGCTACAACAGCGACAATGTTCGTTTTTTTCCAAAGACGATCCTCTCTGTTCTCACCATAACTACAGAAATAAACAATGGACGGCAAAATAGGAAGCGGCATTAGAGGAACACTCAGGTGGAGTAAAATTGTAAATTCACCTGAGCCATTGGAAACTCTTGGGATGTATACGTCCACACAAACTTATCATCAGAAGGCTGCTTCCCATCCATGTGAAAATCTTCATCAGAAGGCTGCTTCCCATCCATGTGAAAATCTTTACTGTCATAAGACAATATAGGGTGTCCCATCCGAAACCGGACACTTTTTGCGGAATAAATAGGAGAATTAGGCTGGAAAAAGGCTGAAACCAGGGAAAACAAAAAACAAAAAACCATTAGATTCCATACCAACAAGGACCAAGAAATACCACATACAAAGTCACTATGTCAACATGATTACCTTGAAATGGTTGTACACTTATTTCTGTTACTATATAAAAATCAGACTGCAATTTATATATAAGCTTCTCAGGCACGGCAGGATTACTTTGCCCTGAACTTGACCAGTAAGATGCTCTGCGTCCAACACGATCCCTCGCTTCAAGTGTATTGTGGATGCTCTCTTCTGGATAATTATCAGTGGTTGAAGCACTAATTGCTTCCAATACACAATTGTCAACCTCAGGTGAGATAAGACCTCGAGCTAATGAAGCATACACTCTATGCTCCCTCTCTTCATTCTCGCTTTCAATAGATCTACTTGTTCCAACTTCAGCAGGCATTCCTGCTCTCTCAGTTAGGTCGACAACAGAAACAACACAAGATAATTGCGGAAACAATCTTATACAGAGTTGCCTGCATAAACTGTTTGAGATCACTGCAGAAAGTACAATAGCTTATTGTCAACAATTGTTCTTGGAAACAAATAAATCAGACATTGAATCGGGCATTGTTTCTGAAAATTAGAAAAGAAAAACCAGGACTACTTAATGACTGTAATATCAGATTCACCACCACTAAAATGAATAGCAGATATTGATCAGAATTCATAGGAGGTAAGCCTTTCCACATAAAAAGAGGCAACACTCCCAAGGGAATTTCAGACAATGTAACTCAGTCGTGAACTCTGTGCATAGTCTCCAAACAAGAGTCCTGGTCTATAAACTCTCCAGCAACTAGAGTTTAATGACCTATAATAACGATAAAGCACAGGAGCAGCTCAGTGATGAAATCTCACACCTATTGACACAGCGAAGTCAACAAAACCAATCAATGACTCAACAAGCATAAAACTAATAACAGCTTACCGAAATCACGCCAGCCACGAGAAACAGAACCAACACGGACTATATCCGAGGGATCATCCAGAAAATTGAGAACCAAAAGGGACATGTCATGATCAAGCGAATCCAGGAGGTCCCTCCCGATCTCCATCCTATGTACAACCCGACCCAAAAAGCTCAACTATTTTCTGCTTCCAACCTTCACAACAATAATCCATCACAAATCAAAATATCAGACCATAATATCAAATAAAAGAAACAAGCATATTGATGCTTCAAAAGAAGCGAACACGCTGCCGCAAGAATTACAAGATGATGAATTTCTATTCCAGTTTGATAAATTTGTAATTCAGATTGAGAGTTTAGTACTGAAGCACCTCCAACTATCGAGATGCAAGACATAAATTCCAAAACTGAGGTACAAAATTATCAAACTGAATTACAAAATTATCAAGCTTAGATATAGCATACTTGATTGCTCGCTACTTTGGAAGCACCAACGGTGCGCCCTAACAGAAACGCACCATTTGACACCAAAACTATGCTGCCCTGAAGAATCTATGCAATTTCTCAGGAATTCCCATTTCCTATCGCCGAGAAATGGCAACTTGATCACCGTCCATACCTCATGAAACGTTTACGACACGATAGAAAATTCCGATCACCAAAACCACAGTATAATTAACAGTAGACACAAATGAGACGCTAGAGCTAAACAGAATCATAGTCAATCGATCAAATGAGCACCGACTCCTCGAATCACGATACTATATCGATCAAATTTCACATCTTTTTGCAGGTAGCAACAAACACTCAAACCCAAAACCAAATGAGCAGTTCAAAATCAATCCAATAAAGCATCAGTGAAATATCTAGTTGAGATCGGAATCAAATTGAGCAAAGAGGACGCAATTGGGAGCCGAATTGAGCATGGCGGGACGCGAGAAATGAGATTGGAAGCAGAGATTGAGAGATTTTACCTGATTTGATCGATGAATTGAGGGGGTGAGATTTGGGGGGACGAAACTCTAGGAGAGAGAAAGGGGACGATGAAGCACAGCAGCTGCGTGTGTACGGAATGATTAAATTTTAAAACGAAAATGATTAATTATAAAATATTTATGTTTTAAAATAAAAAATTAGTTTATCGAAAAAAAATATTTTAAATCATTTTTATTATGAATTTAATCATATCTATAAAGTTGTTTTAAATCCCATTACCCCAAACAAATAGATAAAATCATTATCCATAATCAACCCATGTTTATACAAATGACATAGATTTTGATTTCGTTTAATCAGGTTGTAAAACAAATTACAAAGAAAAATTGTCCATATTTTAAATATTTTAGGATATTTCAAATATTATACGATTTATTTTATAAATTCTTTTGATGTATTTCTATTTTATATTATCATTAAAATTTTCATTGATCGTGATATATGACATCACATAATCATCATTTTTAAAATAAATATCGATGACAATTAATGAAAAGACAAAATTTGATTCAATTAAGATCATCCATACATTCAAACAAACTTTGTTTTTATCAAAAAAATATGTTTTCAAAAATATAAAATTCTATCTTAAAAAAATCAAATCCCTTATATTTATGAGAAATAACGTAATCGGCCCGTTGGGCAACGAGAAAAAGGGAAGGAAAATGAGTTGGGTACGGTGTTGGGCTAGGCCTTTCATTGGGTCGGACTCAGATTTTGATTAAATTGGGCTTAAAACTGGGTTGGGTTGCGTTTGATCACTTTTGATTAAAATTTACAATTCAACTGGTTTATAGAGACAAACTTACCAGAAGGTCCAACTTGTTTAGCACAAACATAATTATCATAATCGGATCGATCTTCGACTTGATCGAGGACTCAGGTCAATAGATCATCGATTTAATCGATTAAATCTTCAATTCGATTATTTTGATATCATTTTATTTATTACATTATTAATATATTATTTTTTATCAAAATATATATTTATAAATCTTATATAAATAAAAATGTAACTTAAATAACTTATATTTATATTATTTTAGATTTTTAAATATCTTTTTTTGTATTTTTTTTTCGGTTTAACCGGTTTAACCACCGAATTTGATCAATTTTAACCAAATCAACCCAAGTCGATTGTGTGTTTGATTTTTTCATTGTATCGATCCAATCAAGGCATCAGGTTACGGTTCAACCGATGATAATCGATCGGATCCGGGTTTAATAATTATGACTTGAAGAAGAATCATCATGGTAAGGGTGTACTAGATAGTATGTTGAAGGCAGTTGGTGGATTAGAGTAAGTATATTTTTTCCATAAATAGGATATGAGAAGATTACCTTGAATTATATTATTTTCTCTATTTCAATTATAGAAAATAGTCTAATCAGATTGCTGATTTATATATGATTTTTTTATGAATTTTATTTGAATATCAATATTTTTAAGTGATAATGAGATTATAATAGTTATAGAAAAAGTCAGAGGAATAAAATGTAACATAATTATGATGATTATTTTGATTTTTTTTTATCAAAAATTTTGTCAAAAAGAGAAGATTTTTGTGGGACGTGAGGGATGCATCAATTGCAGTCAAGTAGACTGTAGTTCTTGTAAATCAAAATATACTTGTTTTATTTTTTAATTTGAAAACTTAAAATTTATTGGTTAAAAATAAAATTATGAGTAGGACTGCACCCTATTTGATTGCATTTGATGCAACCCATTTTTTCCCTAATATGTATTATAATATTATAATGTCTGATGATTCAAATAAAAAAATATTATCTAAATAATAGGGAGTATCTTTTTAATCTTGGAAATAGCATGTCATATTTTAATGCTTGGTTACTAGGATTGGTTGAGTTATTGGAAAAAAGAAATTAAAGGATTATTTTCTAACATTTTGTCTCATATTGATAAGAGGGGTTGGTGCGGTGATCAATCGCTCCTCCTTAACTTTATACATAAGGAAACAATTTTTATATTATAGTTAAATATGTAATAAAATAAAATTGTGTATATTTTCGTTTTATTCTCCTCCATAACATCATCAAGCTTTGCTTTGTATCGGTATACTCGCCAGCTAGAGGTATAATTACTACTTGCATGCATCTCGTTTGCGGAGAAATCGACAAAACAGATCAGTAATTATTTTTGGTACCCAAAAAGAAAAACTTAATGACAATGTCGAGTATAGCACAAAGTACATGAATTTGGAGGCATGAAAATTAAGGACATGCATCCAATATGTAACAGCTAAGAACAACGACTTCCATTTTGTACTTAACGAAAATGAGAGGGCATGAACTTTGGAGCATGAATGGTCACACGTAAGTTGTAGCAGCTAATTGATAACAACTTTGATCAACATGGTAAACGACTCATCCTAACTTCTTCAATATGGAAAAAGATTAGAGGATCAAAATCCGCTAAGTGCCGAGTTATCCTTAAAGGGTCCGGATTTGCGGACTATTCGATTGATTAAGGAAAATCTTTCAGAATTTTCTTTTTAAAAAAAACTTTGATCCAACATTTAACACATCAAATGTATACACGGATGGTCCGGATATGCTAATACTTTAAAGACAAATGTTACGGCGTCCACGGAGCAATTAACAATAGCAATCTTGTCAATTCCGTCATGGTAAGGACTAATGAGGATAAGATTAAAATAATATTATCCTATCACGAACAATAAAGAGTTTTTTTTATGCGTTGCCGCTATATGATTAACATGCTTGGTTGCTCAATTGCACAGATCAGTAAGTTCAGAAATAATAGAGCATCAAACTACAGTCCATTCTGGCTCACTCAAATTAGATACTCCATACTCGTACTATTTCACATGATCACATGACATGAATCCACATGAGACTGGGAGAAAAAGGAGGGGACAAAATGTCATCAAAACTTATGTTTAGTTACTTGGATGAATATGGCAAATTGGGTCACCTATCTATGAATGGGGGACCTAATCATCTACATGATTGAAATTAATTTGATCCCATAAGAAAAACCTACCCTAAATACTTCCGCTACATTCAATCCCTCAACAAGAGCATTATGTGATCAGAAATAAAACATAAGAATCCATGATATTATTTTGTAGCACTCACAGGTTATTTGATATTGTCAAACCCGACATTTTTCTTTTTGCTGTAATATCATGACGATTATTAACTAGACTTGAGAGATCGATGATATGCATATAATCTTAATGATATTGCGAAAGGAAGACTCAAAAAAAAAGGAAAAAAAAAGTGTTGAATTCTTAACCATACATTTAGGAGCATATGATTGAGAAAAAAATAGTTGGTAGACAAGCATGGTCTATATAACTAGATTAAAAATTAATATTAAAAAAATTCAGAGGAGATATGGGTGGCTGTTGGTGACAATTAGTTGGTAATGGTGGCTTCAACCTCGGATCACTATATCTATAAAAACCAGTGGGGATGCAACTAGTAGAAATCTTGATTCATCAAGGACTTAAGGTATCTAACTAGCTTAAGCCAAACTGCCCTCAAACACAAGGACTAGGATAAGAAATCATGCATCTATGATTCCATGTCACAAGTCAAATGTAAGAAACATTATAATCAAAGTACAGGTTGGGATAATATAGGGAGGTTATACATAGTTTGGACCATATGAGTGGGTTTAATCATATATCATCAATTATAGAGACATTCACATCAAACTTTCGTTTTAGTGGAAGATTAAAGGTTTTGGTTAGTTGTGTATTTGGCCTTTGCTCAATCAAGCGTTTAAATTGATTGCAGAAGAAGAACTTAGACGTATGGTCCAATGAACAAGATTGAGTGTGACACGTTTTGAATTATCAAGTCCTAGTGATGAATTTATTTGCAATTCTAAAATTTCTTGATGAATTCATGTGATGGGTGCATCAATTTTTCTAAGCCGTGTGATTGAGTTGATTTGAGAATTGTAGATCTAACGTCATTTGTGCTTTTTGAAATATAATGATACTGTTATGAATAAATCACCAGTGTTGTAAATTTTATTCAAATATAATTACCCTTTAAAAATGATGTATTTATATCTAAACCTAAATATTTTCTTTATATTTCATCTATTTTTTAGGCTATTAAAGAAAATTAATTAATTAACTATTAATTAGATCAAATCACCTTAATTATGTGAGAAAATTAGGTGTTGATTTCATTTGTAAGGTGTTATGTACATATTTATAAGAGAAGAAAACATCTTTTTCTTTTTATATTCTATCTCTAAAATAGTTTAATTATTTTATTAATTCCGATATTTATCATCCGATGAAATCAAACTGGGTATATTGGCTAATTAGTTCAACCGGTGAAAGCACTTATTTTACAACACGTTATCAGCATGAATTTCTAACCAGTTGAGATCGAAAACCAAACGAAGATATTTTATTATTGATTTTGTTTTGATTCATATCATAATAATCTAATTAAAATAATTATGATTCCACGGTCGGACGAAATATAGTCTGTGTGAAAATCTATTAATTAGTTTCAACCCGTTAATATGATTTATCCCTTCTATGTGGATCACCCACAAGGTTGGCAAGGTTTACTTATTCTGTGTGATTCACTCGTGAACATTAATGTGCTTGTCCCATTTTGAGTGGTTCATCCGCAAGTGGCTAGCAACTTTATATTCCATGTTGGTGCACTTGCTCTAAATGTTAAGACTTAATTTTTGTGTTTTTCATTAAGATATAATAAACCATGTAATGGCCTCCAATAATGAAAAAATAACAAACAGAATCCGGAATAATCTTAATAAATTATTGTGCTATTTATTGTTACTAGTAGTTTTTAATTTTGTAACAATCATTTACTTCCTCCTTGTAATTAAATACATAATTTGAGAATATGATGAATAATAAAAGTTTTTAATATATATATGAGTGAAATTTTATAAAATTCTCTTTGTTAGCTGTTATAGGATCTGATTGATTTTATATCACTTTTATCAATGAATAAGAGACCTTACAACAAATCGTAGTATTATGAAAAAATGATAATAACTAAAAACTTCCATTACTATGATCAAACGGATATATCCATATTTTTGTATATGTTTTTTTCTTTAAAAATAAATAAGCTTAATATGTATTACTTTGATGTGTTTAGAGAACCATGACAAACCTGATAAAGTTGAAATTTAAAGCAGTAGACCTATCAAGAGAAAACTATCTATCATGAATTCTTAATATTGAATTACACCGAGATGTAAAAAGTCTAAAATATATCATAGTGGAGAACAACAAAGCAATCCCACAAGAAAATGCTCAAGCATTGATTTTTCTGAGGCATTATCTCCATCATTGGTTGAAATCTGAATATCTTATTATCAAAAATCCATATAGGTCGTGGATTACTTTGAAAGAAGATTTGACCACTAGAAGTTGCTATTCTTCCAAACGTTGGGTATGAATAGCATACTCTGAGGTTGTAAAATTTTAAATCTGTGCAAGAATAGAATTTTGCCTTGTTCAGTATTATCTCACGTATGGTTTTATGTGAAAAATCTAGATTTGAGGAGGAAATATTAGACAAAACATACTTCACTTTACACCCCGTAAATACAACCCTGTTGTATTAATATCAGATTCTGAAATTCACTAAATATAGTGAATTGCTTTCATTCTCGTGGTTGCTGAAAAGAATCAGGAATTGGTGATGAAAAATTTTCAAACTCGTCGAGTTGGTTTCGCCCCATTGCCTGAGACAATGACCACCAGAAGTGGCAATTGGCTTGAAAGAGAACGAGGTCGTGAAAGATTCCATGATCGACGTTTTGATCTGATTACAAGTGTGAGCCATTAGAAGAGTCAAGATGACAATCAGGCACAAAAGAGGGGAAAAAATCCATATAACAGACTGAGGAAAAATGGCAAAGGAAAGTGCTATATATTTGTGGGATAGAAGGTCATTGGTTCAAATCTTGTCAAACTCCCAAGCATTTTGTTGGCCTTTATCAAAACTTCATTAAAGATAAATGCAAAATGTTGAAAACAAATTTTATGGGAGATCAGTCTCAACCAATTTCACACCTGAAAAAGTTTCAGATTTAGCTGACTGTTTTAAAATTGAAATTTACGACGAAGAAGCTGAATTTGAAACCTTTATTTACATAATTGCCTAGAAGACATGTGCATTGTTGATAGTGCAATGATTCATACATTCCTTCAAAGTAAGAAATATTTTTCAAATTTAAAGATGGGTGGAGCAAATGTTAATACAATCTCTTATACTTCAAAGATTATTGATAGTTTTGGAAATGCTAATTTTACACTATCAAATGACACGCAAATCTATGTCAAACATGTTTTATACTCCCAAAAATCCAAAAAATATCTATTAAGTTTTAAGGATATTCTTTTTTTATAGTTTTCATTTGGAAAGCACAAGTAAATATGGTAAACAATATTTTTATACAATATCTTTTATTTTTGGAACCAAACAAATCCTTGAAAAACTTTTGGCTTTTTCATCTGGATTGTATTTTGTCAAAATAAAGGTTATTGAGTCGTATAGTGTTATAGATTCAAAATCCATTTATCCTAACACGATTTTGTTATAGCATGAGAGACTTGGTCATCCATGTATTATAATGATGCGTCGTATTATTGAAAATACTAATGGTCATTCTCTTAAGATTCAAAAGGGTGTTTTGAAAAACAAAAGTTATCCTTATATTTTTTGTTCACAAAGGAAGTTAATAATAAAGTTTCTTCATAAAAAATACCTTTCTAGTCATCTTTATTTCTTGAAAGGGTTCAAGGAGATATTTTGTTCCAATTATTCTATCATCTGGTCCATTTAGATATTTCATGATCTTGATTGATGTTTCTACAAGATGGTCTCATTATGTCTTCTTTATATTCGTAATGTTGCCTTTACTAAAGTTCTCACTCCAATTATTAAATTACGAGTTTATTTTTTAGACAATCACATCAAGACTATTCGTCTTGATAATGTTTGAGAATTCACTTCAAAGATTTTTGATAAATATTATATGTCAATAGGTATCTCAATAGAACACCATGTTCCTCGTGTCAATACACAAAATGGTTTAACAGAGTCATTGATGAAAAGAATCCAATTGATTTTTAGACCTCTACTCATAAAAATAAAGTTGCATATCTCTGCTTGGGGACATGCGGTATTAAATGCTGCAAATTTTATTCTTATTAGGTCAACAACTTATCACAAATTTTCCCCATTACATCTTATAAAAGGTCAATAATCAAATATTTCTTATCTAAAAGTTTTTAGTTGTGTTGTATATATTCTTATTGCATCACCACAACGTACTAAGATGGATCCACAAAGAAGATTTGGAATTTATGTGGGTTTTGATACATCTTTTATTGTGACATATCTTAAACCGCTTATTAGATATCTTTCCATTGCATTTGGACAAAAATAATGTTTAACCTATATCAAATTCTAGAATTTTCTTAGGAGACAATGTTATTGCATGGAATACATATACGTACAAATCAATGTGAAAATGAAATAAAAAGAATTATTTATTTATAAGAAATTACAAATCAAATACCTGATACTTTTAACGATGCAAATAAAGTTATGAAGTCGCATATACCTACAGTAAATACGCCATTAAGAATAAACATACCTCACGAGAAGGATGTTAGTAGAGATCTTGATAAGACTTATATTCTTGTTGATAAACCACGTTTGAAGCGTGAAAGACCAACAGGAGTAAAAAATATTATACCACGAAAAAGAATAAGGGTAAAAATCTTATCTCAAAAGTCCTTGAAGAAAACAGAAATCTCACAGAAGGAATTATCCCCCGAAATTGCACATACTGAAAATCAAGAGATCTCGATCAATTATGGGATCGAGAAGATGTCATTTTTTATGACACATTTACATATACTATTGCATCAGAAATTGATATGTCTCTAGAACCAAAAAATGTTCAAGAATGTAAACAAAAAAAGGATTGACCAAAATGGAAAGATACAATCAAGGCAAAACTGCAACTTCGTTTCAAAGAGAAGTGTTTGGGTCTGTATTCTCAACATCAAATAGCATTATCTCTGTTGAAAATAAATGACATTATTTATTTTTTATGTCCCATAATAATTATAATTTTATTTTATTTGAAAAGTTTTTATCTGAAAAATTATAAAATCAATTAAATTCTGTTATTATAATATATTCATTTTCTTATCTAACAGTTGTTATAATAAATCACATTTTTATCAAAAAATTTTTTTTTTTTATCAAATTATATAAAAATTTAATGCACATAAGTCTTCTATCGATTTGTCGTATTGATTATAGGAAGGCGGGAGTAATTTAGAAAAGGAAAAGGAAAGAATAAGGGGTCCAGCCCATTGTATTTGGCCACCATATATGTCTGAACTTTCCTATGGTGGAATCCCATAGCAGGTGATTTTACCGGCAATAGCTACAAAGAATTCCATAGTTTTAGGGCAGTCAAACATACAGATAAGCATTTGTGTTTTAATCAAACATGCATTCAAAAAATTCAAAGAGAAACTAATTTAGGAGTTAAAACTATTGTCTTTGGATAAGTCTTATATACAGAACTAATTCTAACGGTGATGCATCAATTAAATTATTGTTGATCCAAGTGAAAAGAAGTTATATTCTTCCAAAGTTCAAGATGACCATTACATAATTTTATTGATTTAAACTTCAAATGGTATAGACATTGTGTTGATGCTATGAATATGCAAAATCTACCTTTCTCAAACTTTACTGATTAATATTCATTTAGGTTTTATTTTCTCATAAAAAATAAAAAATCGATTATAATTCGTATCAGATCGAGACACTAAAAAACAAAATATTTTATTGTTCAAGAAATGAAGTTAAATTATGTTTGTAATGTTTGTCAAAAATTTCCTACATTTTTGAAAAACTAATCCAATATTAACTTTCACTAATAAAGAAAAAAAATTCAAGCAACAAATTTCTGGGAAAAAACGGTCCAATTCAAAGTTCAATTTTCTCGTTACACCGCAACTATAAATGAGTTGTCTTCACACAAATCCCACCGCTCTCCTTCTCCGTCTCCACTTTCTCTCTCCCACAACGAGGCGCGTGCACTTCACTTCCCCCACGCGCCTCCCACACTATTCCTTTCTTCCCTTTCCCTCTGTTTTCCCTTCCCACACTTCATCCAAAATTCCAAACCCACCACCGGAATTCTCCTCCGGTCACCAAAATTCCGATCAATTAATCCGATCATGGCATCATCACTACCACCACTTTCCAACTTTCTGTCCGTGAAATTATTCAAGAGGATCAATATCTACTACACGCTCACAATTCTAACCCTCTGCACCCTCTCCTACCTCCTCGGCACCTCCTCCCCACGCGCTTCCACCCCCACCCACTCTAAAACCTCATGCATCACCACCACCGCCACACACGCGCTTGACTTCCGCACTCACCATGCGGCCGGCAACCTCACCACCCCGACGGCGGCGCGTGAGCCCGCTCGTGTTACCCAAATCCCATCCTGTCACATCAATCTCTCCGAATACACCCCATGTGAGCACGTCCCGCGGTCCCTCCCCTTCCCACGCAACCGTCTAATGTACCGGGAACGCCACTGCCCGGGCCCACTGGAACTCCTAAAGTGCCTAATCCCGGCCCCACACTGGTACAGGAATCCGGTGAGGTGGCCGGGGAGTCGAGACGAGGTGTGGTATTCGAACGTGCCCCATAAATGGTTGACGGTGGAGAAGGCGGGGCAGAACTGGGTGAGGTTCGAAGGGGACCGGTTTCGGTTCCCTGGTGGCGGGACGATGTTTCCTGATGGAGCGGAGCGGTATATCGATGGGATCGGCGAGGTTGTGGATATCGGAGGAGGGAGGGTGAGGACTGTGGTCGATACTGGTTGCGGGGTATGTACACGTTTGTTCATAGCTGTTCGAGTTCTTCTTGTTCTTGTTTGAAGAAAGGTTTGTTGGTTTGGTTGCGGTGATTTATCGAGATAAATTTTATCTAATATTTAATTACATTAGATATATATGTAATTGTAAGGAAATATAAATAGAATATAGAATAAATTGTATAGATATATGATTAGTAACCTATGCGATTCAGGGATCATATTTAAAAATTGATTCATTTTAATGTCAATTGTTAAATTTTAATTTACATATAAGAACGCATGATTAATAATCGGATATGTTTAAATTTTATTGTTTTAAAATCGAATCGATTTATCGAAATTAAACCAATTAACATCCTTAGTTTTATCCAACGAAACAGAGCAGTATCGAATATGTGAGAACAGAACTGACTTCCTGATAATGATCAACTGATGCATTTTTGGGTAGTGATCAAGATATGAATTGCGTGTGGAAATACCTGATGTTTTTTTAGTGGACATATGGGGATTAGCACCTTGAGTAATCTAGCTGGACATGTAGCTTTCTAATTTCTATTTCCAACTTATAGTAGTAATAAATATTCTAAGCCAAAAAAATTTGGTGTGATAATGATTTTGAATGATCTAGAGCTGGAGTTTCCTGGATTTTCCTTATCTTGGATATATTGAAGTAATAAATATTTTTAGGCCATCTGATTTGTAGCCCTTATGATTTTGATTAATCTGGCTGGATCTATTTGGTCTTTGATGCCTATAGTGTCAAAAGTTTTGTAAAGCGACTCACTAGTTGATATCCAGTTAACAGGACGAGATTAGTTGCAGATAGTCTCATGTGGAATCAAATACTCATTCCATCCCAATTTAAATACAATGATTAGATCAGATATTTATGTATATGTGTTTTTGAAGATTTAAGGAAGATGTATATTTTTTTGAAAATAATGAAGAAGAATATTTTCCTTGTGATGATGGATTTATTGTAACAATTTCAGGGAAAAATAATGAGATATATTATAATATAATATGATTGATTTGATATTTTTGGATTAAATATATATCAAAATTAAAAATTTTGCAAATAGATTAAGACAATTCAGCAAGGAAAAAGGTTAGATGCATATCAAGATGAGGGCAATATTATTTTAATTGAATTAACCTTCCTTCGCGGCATGTTTCTTCAATAGTGTTTAATAATTTTGTAACGTTGGAGGGAGTATTATTTTAATTGAATTAACTTATGTTTCTTCAATAGTGTATAATGATTTTGTAATGTTCAAAAAAAAAAATTGTAAAGTAATTTTTTTCCAAATTTTTTTGACTTTTTGGAGACACCAGCAGGTGGGTGAGATACGTTACGTGCACCTGTTAATCGGTTTGGTTGCTTATAATGGAAGGGTTTCCTCTCCTTTTTCTGGATCTTATTTTATTTTCTCTAAGCTCTTTTTAATCATGACATATTTTGTCTTGTTGATACATTATGGATTCGGTGGCCCTCCTCTATATATTTATGGACAATTTATGTAGAAGATAATAACGTTAGCTAATGCATTATGCATATGTCTATTTCAATGATAGATTCATTGATGCAAATAATTTTGACTATTTTTAGATTTTTTATATATTTTTTATTTTTTTAGGGTTTTAAAAATATTGTTTAATCGGGGAAATGATGATACGTGGAGAATGTGCAAAGTTAACAAGACTGCCAACAAGGTTATGAACAAGAACATATTTCTGATAGCGCAGTTCGATGATTTGAAGATGCTATAGTGAAGAATAGTGACGCGATATTTTATCATAAAACACACAAGGATTCGTGACCGTGTGTTGTGTAACAATGCTCCAAGCATGCAACAAACTCGTAGAGCTATACAGTCAAATCAGATTCCTAACAGGGGAGATTCCCCACGAGAGAGTGACAGCGTACCAGATTCCTTGAGTCAGACTACACCAAATACCACGTCCTCCTAAATTCGTAATCAATATTAGATCCGATATTTGGGTTGTTTATCACTGAATTAATATTCCGTAGTAAGTAATCATCGAGTTATGTATGTTCATTTGATTTAGAATTCTTGAAGGTCCTAAACAAGTTCTAGCACTTCTAATATACCACTCGAGGATAATGCTGAGGTGAGGTTCAAGCTGGTATTGGTCACTTGATGTCGAAGGCTAGTCTAGTTGGGCTCGACAGCACTACACCGGCATTTTAGTCGTGGCTTGACATGTTATATAGGTAATAAAATGCCGTAATATATAGAAGTCTGGTGCACTACACTTTACTCCTAGCGCATTGCAGTTCGATGGTAAAAAAAGGTGCATCGCAGAATAGTCAAACTGTAGTGCATCACGAGCAAGATGTAGTGCAGTGCAGTTGAGCTTGTTTTTATGCATTATGTGAAGGAGATCACCAATAGTTATTGTGTGCCTCCTTATTAAATATCTGTATTACAACTTAAAATCAATTGATAATGAATTAAATGAATTAGGATCTATAGATGTGGTTTTGTTGATTTTTCAAACTCTAATGTGGATAGAGTTCCCTTAACATTCCTGTTCTAGTTTGATTGTTCTCCTTTAAAAGGAAATATTGAAGGATTTTCCTTTGGTCAACCGAATGGTTGATCTTCTTCTCGTCTGATAATTTGCCCTGCATTTTGGTGCGCAATGTTGATAATCTACTTGCATTATACTGACTGTTGTCAGCTCAAGGGCATGAATAATATAGGTGTACCCTTCTATTGTTGGTTTATTGCATCATTTAGGTGATCTGTACATGTTAACAGGATACTGAATTCATAATCTTAGTGTTTATTCGTTTTTTCAGGTTGCCAGTTTAGGGGCTTACCTTCTGTCACGCGACATCCTGACAATGTCATTTGCGCCCAAGGACACGCATGAAGCTCAGGTTCTGTTTGCCCTCGAGCGTGGGGTTCCTGCCATGATCGGCGTCCTTGCTTCCAAGCGTCTTCCTTACCCTTCGAGAGCTTTCGACATGGCTCATTGCTCCCGCTGCCTTATTCCTTGGGGCCAGTATGGTAAATATCCTCAGTCCATTTGTTATGTATAATCAACGTATCACTCATTTCTGTAATGTGTGAATGTGAATTACTTATAACTCCTGATACTGAAGTGCATATATGAACCTTGACCGTAAAAATGATGTCTGAATGTTTGAATCACTATAATCTTGTTCATTCTTGTATAAACTTATCCCGAGTCTCGATTTTTGATTGACCAGATGGCCTTTACTTGATCGAGGTTGACCGACTTTTACGTCCTGGTGGGTACTGGGTCCTCTCGGGTCCGCCTATAAACTGGCAGAGCCACTGGCAGGGTTGGGCGAGAGCTAAAGAGGATCTGGAATCAGAGCAGAACACAATCGAATCAGTCGCGAAGAGCCTTTGCTGGAAGAAGATAAAACAGAAGGGTGATATTGCTATTTGGCAGAAACCCACAAACCATATTCACTGCAAGAAAATCAAAAGGGTGTTCAAGAATCCGAACTTCTGCATCGTGAAGGATCCTGACAAAGCTTGGTATACCGAGATGGAGACTTGTTTAACTCCCCTCCCTGAAGTCTCCAGCATATCCGAAACTGCTGGTGGGCAGCTTGCGAGCTGGCCGGAGAGACTGACTGCCATCCCTCCTAGGATATGTATTGACATTTGAATTTCCTCGACATGAATGCCTCCCAAGTAGGCATTCATGTCGAGGAAATTGCGGTACCTCCCTGGCTGAGCCAACTCGTTGAGGATCCTGTATGGGTAATGAACGTCATGCCCGTTGAGGCCAAGGTGAATACCCTTGGTGTCATATACGAGCGAGGGCTCATTGGGATTTATCACAGTTGGTATGCTTTTCAGTTCATGACTGTGCTTAAGAACATTCTTAAATGTTTTCTCAGTCTGAAACCTTTCTTTCTTCTTGTTCTTTGATCACTTGAAGGTGCGAGGCGATGTCTACTTATCCAAGAACTTACGACTTCATTCACGCCGATTCAGTTTTCAGTCTATATGATGGAAGGTAATTCGCAGACACTGGAGCTATATTTCACCTTCCAGAAGATCCTGTGCTTCATTTTGGATGTGGTTTGATATATATTCACTGCCTATTTCCAAAGGTCTTAACAACTATAGCTTAGCATGGATACTTAGTTCAGCTCATGTTTGGTTTAGCTTGTCCTCCTCGTAAACTGATGCCATATAGTGGAATGCCAAATACAATCTCTTTCGTGCTCTCTTGTTAAAAATTCTTTATATGACTGATGGATGATACTTTTCAAGTGAGTTGGAGATAACTACTCAACATCAACCAATCACATAGATAGTTTTTAAGAAGAGCATACGGAAGAGAGTGCGTTTAGCATTTCTCATGCTATGAAGTAGATAACTAATGACCTCAATTTGTGAGATCATTGCATCCATTAAGATTGGGATACAACTTAATACCTATGATTTGAACAACATCCTGCTAAACTTTAAACACTATTTACCAGTAACTCGATGCTTGTCGCAGGTGCGAGATGCAAGACATACTGCGCGAGATGGACAGGGTACTGTGGCCAGACGGGTGTGTGATATTCGTAGATGACGTAGATGTTTTGGTGAAGGTGAAGAACAACATAGACGGTATGCGATGGGATAGCCGAATGTTTGATCATGAGAAGGGGCGTCTTCACAGGGAGAAGCTCTTGGTTGCTGTCAAGCAGTATTGGACTGCCCCTGCTCCTGCTCAAGCAAGCTGAAAACTATTTTTTCCTACAATAACAAATTGACAAGGCAAAATTATTTTTAGTTTTGATCAGGTTGTAACTAATTAGCTACAAAAAGAGAGTTATTATAGGAAAACATTGGATTGGATTGGTTCTTTTCTAATCTCTTTTGTGTCATAGCTCATAGGACATTTTGGTACATATATGTATCCATATGACAGTCATGTTGCAGGGATGCCCTCATATTGTTATGATTTGCATATCCATGAATACAGATTCATGTGCCTTTTTTGTATCCATATCCATGTGCCTTCATATTGTTGACGTATTTTCACTTAAATTTAGATATATTTTTTTTCTTTGTGAGTGTCCATCGGGGCTCAATATCATTGCTCAATATCTGTAATACATGCCTTCATAACTCGTTTAGGTATGCTAGAACCCTGAACCCCTCTAAGGCGACAATTGGAAGCGTAATGGGTCATTTCGTGAGCTACCTTATTCGTTTCACGAGGCATCCGTGAACAACTTACTCCATTACCCGTGGCCAACTTTACAAACACGGGACAACTTTCTTAGAATATGATCAAGTTGGGAACTCTCGCTTGGAGAATCGTTCACTGATAATGGAGCTTAGAATCTATAAGATGCAGATCAATATGAGGGAACAAACTCATTGAACCAGGGGCATCCTTTCCTCCAGAAAAAGCATCGCACTTTACTCACTTAACAAGTATATGAAAACAGGGTCATTCGCAACCATCAAATATAGATCAAGAGCCCAATTCGGAGACATTCTTTCTTTTCTGGAAAAGAATTATCGTCCACTCGTCTGACAACCATCAGAAGACATATTCGTCGTTAACTTTTACTACAACCATCTGATTAAGATCATGAGTTTGATTCAAAACCAGAGATATTTTTTCTCATCCGGAGAAGAAATAACGTCTACCATCAGAAAACAGAATCATTTTTTACTACTGTCACAACCATCAAATCGAGATCAGGAGTCTGACTTAATACCAAAAGCATCCTTTCTAATAAGAAGAAGAATAATCATCTACTCATTGGCAAACACAGAAATCAAGGCCATCTGTCATCACTCGTTCTTTCAGGCATCTGACATTGGTGATGTCGTCCGTGATGATTTGCAAAAAAACGTGATTTATGTCTCCCAAACACAATTCATCACGGCAATTAGACTCGGAAAAATTCAATTCAAACCGCAGACACCAGCAAAAAGATTGGATATTGGGTTTAAGATTTATGACCCAATAGAAACTGGATCTTTATATCTATGGGTAAAACTATCCAACCCATTATGACCTAAACCATGGGCACCCATACCCAACCCGCAACCCGCAACCTCTTCTCACATTTTTTTCATTTTAGTTTCATCTAATGTAATTAGTTAAGAAAAAATATATTTAATTCTAATAAGATATTATGGTAGGTACATTATAGTCATAATATTCGATCATGATGAAGTCCAGAAATGTTCTTTAAATAGAAAGAATATTCGATGTGAAGGACATAGTTTTTGGTGTCTTAAAACATTGATCGATGTGATTTTGATTCGGACATCTCATCACCTCGATCAATGAGTGGCATTATGTGGACACCAAAAACTTTGATCAATTTAAATCATAAGCCCAAAGCTTTATCCAATATATTTGGTCCAATTGAATTAAACACTTAAATCCATAAATCAAACCAACAAAAGGAGAGGATACAAAAAAAATCAAAATTGATCCAAAAATCTAAAAATTGCCTTTTCTCCATCCTTAGGAAATTTCAAGAATTATTTGAAAGCTTCAAATTGATATTCTTTTCTGACGAGTGAGATTCGATTTCTTTCCCGGGTCAAAACTGATCTCCTTTCCTTACTCGGATCATCTCAGCAACTAAACAAACACCTCCCCTTGATCTCATTCGGACATATCTCAAAGAGTTCCTCTCCACGAGCAAGTTCGCCTTCTCCCTCCGCTCATCTCAAGAGAAATTCTAAACCTATCCCGATGGGTTCATCTCGAGCTCCTCGCCTACCGTAGCCTCAATCGATCCCTTGACGGATTTTGATAGCCTGATGCTCGTTCTTGTTTGATCTCGTCGGAGGACGACGCCCTCACTCGATCGCTGAAGATCTCGAATTTGGGACTAGAATTCGGGACTCAGCTGTTGCTATTCGATTGTGTTGCTGGTTTGCTTCCACCGATACAAAGCTCATTTTTCCATGGCCTTTCTTATCCTCTGATGCTTGCCAAGCTTTTGATGATGATATCGTGCCGTTGTTCTGGTCTATTTGTTTGCCCCGGATGATGTTCTACCCTTTCGCTGAATCATGCTTCTGTCGATGATGAAAGTGTAGCTTTTGGTGTCACATGTGAATGTGAATGCAGGCAAGTTTCTTTCAGTTCTATTTGAGAGCACAGAACTAGACAACACAATTGAAAGCCAAGACTATCTAATAGGGTGACGAGCGCTAGCAGCTGACGCGATGTTCCGACCACTTAACTAAGCTCTCAGGTCTAGAACTCTGTCCGAAAACCAGCCTTATCCAATCCTAATTAGGTGACGACTCCTCAAAGTGCAGCATCAGACTGTGCGTAACCCTTGTGGCTTAAGCTCAGACCCCGGAAATCGACGCCTAGAACTGGCCATTGGCCAAGATTAAGTAGGATACCGACGAAATATTTCACATGGTTAGCATAATCAACTATTCTAGGAAGTCCATTCTAGTCATAACCCTCTCAAGGAGCAACCATTCAATCCTATCATATGCTTTCCCCATAGCTAGTTTTGCCGCATAGAAACCCTTGGATCCCTTCTTCTTGTGCTTCAAGAATTGTATACTCTCGTAAGCAACTTTGACATTATCTGTGATAAGCCTATCACCAACAAAAGCCCCTTACGAGTCTGATATTATATATTGAAGGATAGGATTACATCACCTTTGAGACCAGTTTGTAAGCCACATTGCAGAGGCTTATGGGCCGAAATTAAGACACCCTCTTTGGTTGTCGTGTTTTCGGACATAATGCTATATACATGTGATTAATATCAGCCATATCATCCCGACTTTGTAAGATATCCAGCACCATCTTAGTCAGTTCAGCTCCAACCACGTCCCAATGTGTAGGATAAAATTGAATATTGACACTGTCACTGCCCGGAGCTTTGCTAGCTATCATCTAACTCAACGTAACTTTTTTTTTCAGTTTCACTGAATTACCGTAGAAAAGACCCTTTTTGTTCCTCTGAGAGACTCGATGACTAGCCTTCAAAATTAACTTGTTCAAACTCGTAAACTTCCATCTTATTCTTCGCATTTTACCTTGTAGCACAAGGTGGCAATAATCATAATGTTAAGGACCCTCTCGGAGGACCTTCTTGACATCAGTGAGTTTTTGGAACTTGAAAAGAAATAAGTTCTCCCCCATTACTTTGCACTCAACTCCACCTTAAATTGAGACGTTTTTTGCTATTAGAAACTTCGCTATAACTTTTTGGTCCATTAAGGCATCCTCTCGAACCCACTTCTCCCCTCTTCCACAGCCTCTCTTTCTTCATCCATGAGTCTTGACTTCTTCCCTAAAAGATCGATACTAGCCTCCACTTCCTCCCTCATAGCTTCTCCACGTAGACCTGCTCTCATTGTCATCAGCACATGGATAAGATGTCATCGACGACTGTCCTCCCTCTCTGGATACTCTCACTCCCCTAGGGAGACTTTCACAAAAATCTTAGAATATCAAATGTTATTAGCCTAGATATTTTTCTTCCATTTCATCTACTTTGGATGTTATTAAAAAACACATCTAATTAATGATTAACTATACCTAATCATCTTAATTAGATGATAAAAGATTATATGTTAATTAATCACTTTGAGTATGTAAATAAACTTATTTGTAAAATGTTATGTACATATTTTTATGAGAAGAAAATTTCTTTTTCTCTCACTGTATTCTTTCTAAAATAGTTTAATTATTTTGTTAATTGTAACATTTATCGTTTGATGAAATTAATCCGGATATCTCGACGAATCATTTCAATCTCAACGAACACTTGTTCTGCAACAGATAATCATTTATAAAAATTATGTGGATCGCGCGTCTTGCCATTTCATTTCTCACAAGTAACATATCTAATGCTTAAGTTTGTGGAGAACTGGGCCAACTTAATAATATTGTTGTTGTGTCTTCATATCTTTTATTCGTTTGATTTTTCTTTTAAAATATATTCTTTTGTCCCATAAATATAATGTTAGATCAATGAGTGTTCATTGATGCAAATTTGACTTGGCATGTCTCAACTATCAAATATTATTTTACATGATGATTACACATGAAAACATATATTGGATAATGCCACAAATGTTGTATTTTAAATGACACAAAGAAGATATATTTCATCAATGATTTTATCATTTTGATTTCCAATATACATTCAAATCTAACTCTAAGATCAAAATCAAAAAATATATCATGGTCACGAAATCAACAATATTATACACCAAAAATATTGTATAACTTTGTAAAAAATTGCAAATGTAATCAAGCTTCAAAAAAAAAAAAAAGAATATCATATCCATGAATATAAAAATATATAATTGCCCTTAACCAAAACGTATGTGAATCAAACCCTTTCCCTTTCAACCTCACCACCCAAACGACGTAGTATTCCCCCAAACCCTAACCCCGTCGCCGCCGCAAACCACCACCGGGAACCACCGCCGATGGATAACGACGACGACACATCAATAATCCCAATGCTCGACGAAGACACCACACCAAACCACAACCACAACCGTCTCCACACTTCCCCCGACCAGTTCGACATCGAAGGCTACGCGTCGCTCTACACCGGCCGCACCAAAATCGTCCGATTGATGTTTATCGCGGACCGGTGCGAAGCGACGAGAGCCGAGGCGCTGAGGATGGCGTACGAGGAGATAATGAAAGGGGAGGATACGGTGTTGTATAGGGAAATCGTGGGGAAGATTGGGGGAGGGGAAGGGAGGGAGGGGAGGGAGTGGGTGGAGGGGGTGGAGAGGAAGGTGGAGGTGCGGAAGGAGAAGTTGGAGATCGAGTTGAATGCGTATCGGGTGAGGAGATGGGGATCGAGGGGGTTTTGTTATCGATATGCTGATTGATTGATTAGTTTCGTTGATCTGTAGTGTTATCTTTTTCATAGAATTATGAATACTATTAGTAGTGGTTGAATTAGGGTTTTTAAGATAGGATGAAGAATGTTGGCAACAGTGACTTAGGAAAATTGTATTTTGACGGTTTTTTTTGGCAGTTCTGTAAATCAAGTGGTGAGAATTTGAGAGGTGGGCAGTCGGGGTAAGGAGGAGAAGCTTGTGTTTCGGCTTGATGCTAATAGGGTTTTGGTTTCGATTGATTTGGGGATTGCAGTGTGTTTTGAGTATTGTTTGATTGATTGACTTGGCTGGTCTGTGTTGTTTGTTTCGCACTTATGTTTGGTTTAGGATTATGAGTAATAAAATTTGTTCTTAGTAGTGGTTGGGCTAGGATTTTCAGCTGGGATGGAAGATGATAGACAGAGTTACTTGGAGAGTCTCTATATCAAAGTTTTGTGTTTTTTCAGTGATTAGTAAAACAAGTAAGGTCATTGAGAAATCATCCCATGAGTGAAGATGAGAGTTTCCTGTGATTGTACCTAGTTTTCTGTTGATAGCTTTTCCTTTGATGTGCAGTGGTTGGATTAGGGTCTTGAGTAAATGGAAAATTCTAGCTAAGTCAGTTTGAAGAATCTCTCATTCAAAGCTTGATTTCTTTTAGTAGTTATTAGCAGATGAAGTGGTGCCCATGGCAAATCAACTTGCAGAAGGGAGAAAAATTTCATAGTGGCAATGCAGAGTTACTACATCTACAATTTCCTTTACGGGGATGATGCACTACAAGTAGCTTGTTAGATTTGCATGACGTGAATGAAGTGAAATCTGTTTGGCCAAACTAGGGGAAACTAAGCATGATGATTTTGGAAGATCGGGCAATGGGAGGTAGATTTGTTGGCCACTTGAGTAATATAGAAAATATGATAAAAGATTTGGGGGGTGGGGGGTTGGGGGAATCATCAAGGTCAAGAAGGAAGTGGAACTTATACTATGTTGGTGAAGAATCTATGCTAGTTATGTAATGTTTCTTATGTCACCCGTTGCACACTCACATGCGCCAAAGAGCTAGAAACTTTTTCCCAGATGAAGAACCCGGAGTAAAATATAAGAACAAAGAGAGCCGAGGGAGGATTTGTAGTGAATTCGATGGTGCTGATAAAATTAGTCAATCATATTTGAGGATTCCGATAAGTAAGAACTGTTTCCATGAGCTGGCTTTGAGTTCTGATGGTGCGAATCGCAAGTAGATTATGGTCAAATGTGATGAAATCTTTGAAGGGTAGAGAATTTCTGTACAGAAACATAAGTTGTTACAAAAGATACTTCAGGGGAGGAGGATTTGGGGAAGAGTACTCAATGGTGTGCCTATGACTAGGTTGAACATTCTTACAAATCTAGCTCTATAATCTTTGATGTGTCATGATATATTCAATTATTTTTTCAGACCCTTATATTTTTAGTGAAATAGTTATTTTCTTCTGAAGTTGTTTGGTTGCCAGTTGTAGTACTTCTGAATGCTCTGAATTTTTAGATTCTAACTTCGTTGCTCCTTTCTTTTTGCAGACGAACCTGATTAAAGAAAGCATAAGAATGGGGTACAACGATTTTGGAGAGTTCTATTATGCTCACGGATTACTTGGAGATGCATTTAAGAGCTTCATTCGTGCTCGTGACTACTGTACCACAGCCAAGCATATAATCCACATGTGCTTGAATGCTATTCTTGTGAGCATTGAGATGGGCCAGTTTACACACGTTGCAAACTATGTCGCGAAAGCTGAAACCACTTCTGAGGCCTTGGAACCTGTTACTGCTGCTAAACTGAAATGTGCTGCGGGGCTGGCTAACCTGGAAACAAAGAAGTACAAACTTGCTGCTCGAAAGGTTTGTTTTCTGGAAGTCTTAGTCCCTGTTCTGCTGATTGTCTACACTACCAGTGTTTGCAAGCTCGGAATTTTCTTGAGCACTATGCTCAGAGAATGTTCATTAGCCAATTCTTGTAATGTTTTTGCTTTACCTTTCCAACATCTGTGAACATGAATCATAGTGTGTAGTGATCTCAATTTTCACGTTGATCGACAAACAATGCTTGTATAAAATAAATTTACCGCTGTTTTGATTTTTGACTCTGGAATAATTTCTTGTCAGTATGCTGTTTCTTGGGTTTATCCTGAATATTCATGTTTTTCTGGGATGTCTAGTTGTTTGTTGTGTTCTGTGTACGGATCATGTAATCTTGAGGTCATTTAGATATTCTACATAATGCATAAGTGGTTTCTTTCTGTATTTGGCGTGGCTTACTCCTCCAGTGTACCTACTGATATGGTTTTCTTGCTGTGTTCTAGTTTTTGGATGTCGGACCTGAGCTCGGAAACAACTACTCCGAAGTGATTGCTCCTCAAGATGTAGCAACATATGGTGGACTTTGTGCTCTTGCCAGTTTTGACCGGATGGAACTCAAGGCATGCACTTGCTGCTTCTCCTTTTTGACAATTTTCAATTACAAAATCATTTTTGAAGCAATTCATCCTTTATCATGATAAATAGTTGTCTTTCCTTTGTTCAGAACAAAGTCATTGGCAATGTCAACTTCAGGAATTTTCTGGAGTTGGTACCAGAAATGAGAGAGCTTGTCAATGATTTCTATTCAAGGTGATACAATTGTTTGTGATTCTGTTTCTATATTTGTTTCAATTGGTGTAATGCTATGGAATACCGTGAACTACCAAAATAACATGCTCTGTCCCTGTATCCTCATTCATCTTTTGATGTGATGCAGGCTATCCATAGCCAAATCCTGCGTCGTTTTACTTCATATCTTCTCTTTGTTTATCTACATTTTTTACACGAATGGAGGTGTTTCTTCTACTTGACCACTTTCTTGTTTGTTGCCAGTCGTTATGCATCTTGCCTCGGCTACCTTGAGAAACTTAAAGCAAACCTGTTGCTAGATATCCATTTGTATGACCATGTGGAGACGCTCTACAATGATATCCGGCATAAGGCTCTTATCCAATATACTATCCCCTTTGTATCCGTGGAATTGCACATGATGGCAAATGCTTTCAAAACCGATGTTGCTGGTCTGGAAAAAGAACTCGAGGCCTTGATCACCAATGACCAAATCCAGGTACTTAGTCCTTTTTATTCTCGCTCTCCGCCTCAATATCATCATTTTCATTTTAATCAGTCGAGTTATATCATCTACCCATCTGTGTTATCAGTATCCTAGTTACAATGCTTTAAAATGGTGCTTGCAGAATCCTTAGATGCTTGTATTGTTATTGCTCCTTTCTTTTTTTCCTTGTTTAACTGTCTGCTTATAATTTTATGCAAATAATGAACTCATATCTCACTTTTGTTCAACGCTGGGGAAATAAACTTACCTGATGCCCCGTGAATTTTTTGTTAGTTCTGAAGGAAAAGCACTAGAATATGCTGATGAAGTGCATGTGTTTGCAGTGTTTTCATCAAATCGGAAATATGCTTGCACTTGGCTTCCTGAAGCTAAATATCTGCTTTGTGCAAAACTTTTGTGTCATCCTTGTCATGATTTCGACTTTGAGTTGTGTTGTTTCCATTAATAACTGTGTGCATGCACCTAGCTTCCTGATGCTAAATATGTAGTGGACCTCTACCCTCTAAGATATAAACTCGGGTGAAGATCTCTTTCCGACAAGTTGTCATAGAGGGGAAAAAAAGATGGCTTTCCAATCCGAAAATATGATAATTGTTTTGCTATGCTCTACATTACATTTCTGTGGTAAATCTTAAGAGAGGAATTGGAAATGGGTTATGGAAAAACAGGCATGCCTTGAAAATTTGTGCTGATTTGGCTTAGTCATAAACCAAGCAAATATCTAGTACCATCCTAGATGATATTGATTCATGGTGGTGCTGCATCGTACGGAGAATTTTCCAATATTGATTGCGATAATGTCTCTGATCATGTTGTTTATTGTGTTTATGTAGGCTCGGATTGACTCTCACAACAAAATTCTCTATGCACGGCATGCGGATCAGAGAAACACAACATTCCAACGTGTCCTGCAAACTGGTGGAGAATTCGATCGTGATGTCAGGGCAATGCTTCTGAGGGCAAACATCTTGAAGCATGAATACAATCACAGGCAGTTGAGGAAGCCATGATGCTCTCGGGGCTTCTTTTCGAGGGGTGGATATGATGAAAGTGTTGTGTGGGAAGAGATGGCATCTAATTTATCCTTTGCGGATGGATCTGTCGTCTTTGGGAAGATCTTTTGTGCTCTACTAGGTTTTTTATTTGTACATTTTCCTCGTGGTTTTAGTACAAACCGTGTCTCGAGTGATATGTATCAATTGATATTGGAAGTACATGTTTAGTGCATTTAGGTACTTCAGCGGCAACTTCAATGTCCAAATTCGATTTGCAGCATGATAAGGGTCCATGAACATGTGGTTGCTTTTGATCTTCTTTGTTCTCGACCGTGTGCAGGACTTCGTGCAGGATCACTTGGAACTGATGTTGAGATCGACAATCCGCTCACTGATGTTCATCTTGGATCTATCAGTCAACGTACGTTGTTTGTTAATGTATATCAGGATTAAAGACAACTCAGCATTCGGAACATAGGACTTTCTACTGGATTGAAGCAAAGATGTGTCGGATTTGATCTGAAAAGCTTCATTTGAAGTGTTGGAAGTTTTGGTCTTGTTGGTTTAAAAAGCATTATGCTGTTGCTTCATGACCAAGAATTAGGTAGAGAAGCAGCTATGATTGGGTTGAAACCACACTAATTCTTTGAGCCAAGCACTGTCGTTGAGATCATCCAGTTTGTGCTCTTCAGGTTTTCTTGCTAAAATATTGTTCCATAGAGCCTAATGGGTTTATGATCCATCTCGAACGCTGGAAATCCACCCAACGTATGCAGGCATACATACAACACGAGGACGACTGACTTTTGAATTTTGGAATTTAACGTCCGCTCCTAAAGCATGAGCAGGGATGAAATCAACATTCGCTTGTTGTACATATGAATCGCGATGAATTATATAGATCTCCGACATTGGATATCGACAAAATTAGACATCTTTGACGAGATTATCCGATCCATTGATAGAAATCTTTAGACTGATTATATTTTCGAGACCGGTTGTTAATCTGCTCATCCACTTTCCTAATATATGTCTTATCTTTGCATTTGAAAATAATTTCCTATGTTAGCAAATAGACCAAGGTAGAGATTAAACACTGCATTCCACTATTATGAAAAGGATGTTAATCCTACAAAACCTAAACCCATCCATTGCAATCATTTTTTGATTACTCAGTTTCCCCCCTAATCTCCACACTAATCTCCACTTATCATCATCACTGACAAAAAACAACAAAAACACAAAGCCCATTTGGCCATTTCACCACCCCATTCTCCCCACACCCCTCCCATTTCCCCCAAATCCCCACAAACCCTGACCCTAATCCCCAAGTCTCCCCAAATTGAGGATGAAATCCTCCTCAAATCCCTAATCCAACCCCAACCCATTTCAATTCACCTCAAATCCCCAAATGGGTCACCTCAGTCTCCCCTTCACCACATCATCCAAGCACCATCACAGATCCCCAAAGCGACTCCACCTCCTCGATCTCATCACATTCTTCTTCTTCTTCATCGTCATCGTCTTCTTCCTCCTCGTGTTCACTCCACTCGGTGACTCCCTCGCCGCCTCGGGCCGCCAGTCCCTGCTCGAAGACCCCCGCCAGAGGCAGAAGCTGGTGGAGTCTGTGATGGTGGGGAAGGGTGGGAGAGGGGGGAAAAGGACGGTGATCGAGGTGTGCGGGGCGGAGTATGTGGATTATATGCCCTGTGAGGATCCGAAAAGGAATAGCGGGTTTAGTAGGGAGATGAATTACTACAGGGAGCGGCATTGTCCGAGGGCGGAGGAGATGCAGTTGTGTTTGGTTCCGAATCCGAGAGGATATAAGGTGCCGGTTCAGTGGCCCGAGAGCTTGCATAAGGTGAGGGAGAATGAGAGATCGTGTGTGGTGCTTTGATTGATCTAGCTGTTTTCGTAGTTGATTTGATGTTCTTTGGTCAAAATATGTGTGTTTCCCTAAGTGTTATGCTTTCCCTGTATGATCAAGAGGAGGTGTACCGCTGGAAGTTAGGGAGAATGGAGGAAAGTTATGAGATGGATGCCATCAGTAGAGCTCAGTTAATAGTGCAGATGAGTGTTGAGTTTGAATGTGGGTATGATAGTGAATCGAAACTCATGTTGATCTGTTGCTAATTGCTTTCAGTCAAGCAGATTACTGATCTTGGCAAGTGCTATGCAGATGTGCATTGTTGTTTCCTAGATTATTCAAGGATGAAATCCAAGTGTATACAATTGAAGCAACTTTTAGTATTTTTTTGTAGATGGAGGTAAAACCACTCAATGACAAAGGAGTTTCTGAATGGTGGGAAGAGTTCCTTTTTGCTTTCTCCTATTTCTTTTAAATGGGGGGAAGACATTGCTTTCATTTTTCGTTCCCATTTTCTTGTGTTATTGTTTCCATTCTGAGAATATATTAGGAGGAAGTGGCAGAACTTTGCTTGATATTTATTTCCTTTTTATTATGGTACACAACATGCTGTGTGATTTAACACGTAATTGGTGGGAATTCCTCATCCTGATGTTGAGATTCATGGTTTGAAGGGATGCACTGGACTTCTTCTGCATGGTAAAATGTTGCTGTTGATGCTTACCTGTTCCTTGGACTTATTTATCATCTTGCAGATCTGGCACGACAACATGCCATACAACAAAATCGCTGATAGAAAAGGTCATCAGGGATGGATGAAAGAAGAAGGTCCATATTTCATTTTTCCAGGTGGAGGCACTATGTTTCCAGAGGGGGCTGTCCAATATATTGAGAAACTTGGGCAGTATATTCCCATGGCCGGTGGAACTTTGAGGACTGCTCTGGATATGGGATGTGGGGTAGAATATTCTACTTTTCTTGCACTAACCGATTGCGTCTTTTCTTTCGTTACCACGATCTTAAGAACTTTTCGCTTCTTGTGCAGGTAGCTAGTTTTGGGGGTTACCTACTAGCTCAAAATATTTTAACCCTTTTGCTCCCAGAGATTCGCACAAGGCACAAATTCAATTTGCACTGGAAAGAGGGATACCGGCTTTTGTTGCTATGCTTGGCACTCGCAGGCTCCCATTTCCGGCTTCCTCATTTGATTTGATGCATTGCTCTAGGTGTCTTATCCCTTTCACAGCCTACAGTGAGTCCTAGAATGAGTGTCTTGTGCTAGAGTTCTCTGAATCCATTTACCTTTTAAGATTCTGAGGCAATGTGATTTTGAGCTGCAGATGCAACATACTTCATTGAAGTGGATCGCTTGCTCCGACCAGGTGGGTATTTGGTGATTTCCGGCCCGCCAGTCCAGTGGGCTAAACAAGATATAGAATGGGCTGATCTCCAGGGAGTGGCTAGAGCATTGTGTTATGAGCTGATTGTTGTTGATGGGAGTACTGCCATCTGTAAAAAACCTATTGGAGACTCATGTCTTCCAAACCAAAATGAATTTGGACTTGAACCATGTGACGAGTCTGATGACCCTAGTTATGCTTGGTAATCACCTTCACTCTAAAACCGCAAACATGATTCCTTGGTGAATGCTTCACAAGTTTTATCCTATAGCTATATATGGAGACCAAGGGAAAAATGAGGCTTTTCTGATCCTAAATGGTTTTCGTAGGTACTTCACATTAAAGAAGTGTGTGAGCAGGATACAACGTAAAAAAGAGGACTTTGGGATTGGAAATATGCCAAAGTGGCCACAGAGGCTATCTACAGCTCCTTTGCTGGCTATTCAAATTAAAAATGGTCGTGATGTTTTCGAAGCTGATAGCAGAAGATGGACGAGGAGGGTTGCATATTATAAGAATTCTTTAAACGTGAAGCTTGACACTCCATCCATTCGCAATGTTATGGATATGAATGCATTTTTAGGCAGCTTCGCTGCAGCAATCATATCTGACCCTGTTTGGGTTATGAATGTTGTTCCTCCACGCAACCCATTGACACTGGATATAATATATGACCGAGGTCTTATTGGAGTATACCATGACTGGTAAGTCTATACTTATGAGACTTGTTCCATTGGCTGTAAGATTTGATACAAGTGATATCAATCTTTCCCTGTACGTCTAACTAATGCAATCAATTGTAAGGAAATATAGTGAGTGCCTTCCTAATATTCCACCATTCCTGCTTGTTAAATAGAAGTAGTTTGTATTGATAAGAGTTCATTACCAATGGAAAAAACGACGAAATAATGATTACCTGCAAATAACCTTTTTGTCTCTGTTGCTGCAGGTGTGAGCCCTTCTCAACTTATCCTCGAACGTATGATCTTATTCATGTGGTTAAAATTGAGTCACTCACAAAAGATAATACTTCTGGCAAAAACAGGTATTCTACTGTCAGCTATTTTGTTGATTTATTTTGACACCATTTCATAATTTTAGGTTTTAATTAGTGGAACTTTTCATGATTTCCCTTCTTCAGTTTTACCAGAATTCAAGTTTGGTTGTTAACAGAGATTTAGATATAGGATCAAGCTTGCTGTTTTTCAACCGAAATATTGTGAATCAGAACTTCATTATGATTGAGTTCTTTTATTTAATACTGATGGTCCAAGTATTACTGGTTTAGTAACAGAAGTCGCCACAAGTGGCGTGTGTGTGCGAGTTTGCGAGTTGTCAATTAGTATTTTAATCATTTCAGTATAGCTTCACAGTTATGCAATTCAGTGGTCTTAATCCATAGCCTCTCAATTCTTATTTTACAGTATATTAGTGGAATATATATACCCTTTAGGCATGTAGTGTATTAAACCATTCGAGGTGAAGACGATTGGTGATGGATCAGCATATGCTGCTATGGGGCTTTATTGGATCTATGACACTCTAATGGATACAATTAGACGCTCTAATGTATGCTGATTGATATGTGAAACAATTGGGTAGGCGAGAAATGAATAATTTGCGACCCAAGGGTCATGGAGCTGGTGATAGTTATACGTGGTTGATTCACGGTAGGGAAACAAATGACTGGTGACCCTGGTATCTTTGTATATCTGCTCAATCAACTGATACTCGGATATCAAAATGTCAGCATCAATGTCCCAGTATTGACATACCACCATTGGATTCCCTCCTCTCTGGGTAAATTTGAAAGTTCTGTACTCACTTAAACATTAAACACTTCGGTCCAAGTGGTTTACGTGTGACATCTGCAGTTTCTTATTTCGCGATTTGGGTGTGATTGGTGAATGCAAGTGTGAATATACCAATTCCATGGATGAGTGTGTGTTTGTGGGCACCATAATATCGTCTTGCGCTTCAGCTATGACATTTTGGCATTCCATCGGTTACTTGTGCTCATGATCTCTTACACTTCAAGTAAGCTTTTTTATGCTTTGTCATGTTACTGCAGATGTAATCTCATGGACTTGATCGTGGAGGTGGATAGTATATTACGTCCCTCCGGGACATTCATCGTCCGGGACTCCCCCGAGGTGATCGTCAAAGTCGATCGAATAGCTTCTGCTGTGAGGTGGATGACTTCCATCCATGACAAGGAACCAGAGTCTCACAGAAGAGATAAGATTCTGATCGCAACTAAACCCCTGTTGTCGGCATCAGCGCTCTAACACTCCTCCCCTTCGTCTTCCCTATAACGTAGGTGTTCCTAATGTCCTTGTATTTATGTTCAGTACGATGAGTTTCTGTATCCGTCGCTCTTGCAAATTAGCTGTTCGCCCGTTCCCCCCATTTTTTTGGATTTTTGGTTCGGCCTATGATATATGAAGATGTTGGTTAGAAC
This sequence comes from Drosera capensis, assembly GCA_001925005.1. Lineage (NCBI taxonomy): Eukaryota > Viridiplantae > Streptophyta > Magnoliopsida > Caryophyllales > Droseraceae > Drosera > Drosera capensis. The sequence goes on from LIEC01006442.1 coordinate 36,728, forward strand.
AAGAGAGGATGGATACGAGGTTGAGATATGATTTCAACTCGAGTTGTCTATAGAATTGGTGCTCAACAGAAAATTCTTTTGTCATATCCTCGTTCAACTGATTAATGTTTTTGATAGCAACTCAGCTTTTGGTTTATGACCTTTGTGTCGTAGTAACTCGTAAGGAGGAGTTGAAGAGTTCTTAGGTGCTGTTCGCTATATGTTCTGCTCTCGAATGGTTGGTCCGAATGTCGATCCTGTTCATTATGGGCTCAAAGTATTGTGCTTGTATTTCACTCGAACCATAGAACCTATATAATTTATGGAAGAAAGTGCAGTTAAATCGCACCTGTTGATGATGATGATGATCTCTTCGTGCTGAGCGCTTTGGCATCGTTTTTGCCTCATATATACTAATGTCTTTTGGCTAAGCCAGTCAGCACTGATTGCTCAGTAGTGGGTTATGTACACTGGGAGTTCGCCTAGTGCTTATTCGAACCATACCGAAGGCACCTTTTCAATCGCGTCGATTCTGCTTGAACAAAGATTTACCTGGCCATGGATTCACATTTTTCTCGAGAAATTCAGGGTTTAATTTGATATCGAGTTGTAGGATACCGAAGGCACCGTTTAATCTGATTCGACTTGAAAGATACCGGAGTTCAAGGATACCGAAGGCACCTTTTCAACCGTGTCGATTCTGCTTGAACAATTTCACATTTTTCTTGAGAAATTCACGGTTTAATTTGATATCGAGTGTTGTAGGATACGAAGTAGCTACATCCCCGAATTGGGTTACTATTTGTAATACTGTTACTATATCTTGAACATTCATTGCTCTGGGTGCTATGTGTTAATATTTGTTCGTAGTACATGTTTTAGCTAGCATGTCTTTACTATACTACTAGTTGCTGGTTTGCCTATTTATCTATCTATATATTCATACCAAATTTTTAGTACGGTCTCGCAGCGGCAATTAAAGAGCAGCAAATTCATGGTCTCATCAACTTTAACTGAATCTCATAAATTTATTAGTACACTATAGTACTTGGCATCGATTCCTGTCAAGAAGTTATGTATGCTGATCCGTCCTCGTCAATTTTATTGTGAATTCATCGCTCATCGGCAATGAACGTAGATTTGAACAGTTATGATCGCTTAATTATATCGTGATCAGGTCATTGAAGAATGTGTCGTGCGATTCAGATTAAGCCATGAGTAAATCGAGACTTGTTTTATAGGCGATGGACCATTGAGAAATCAGTTCCGGTGGCTGAATCTTATCAGTCGTTTATGATCAATAACTTATCCTGCTCGTGCGTGACGTAAAAGCTGCAGAGTACAAGTTTTTATGTTTACACATGACTAATTATTTTATCGAAAATACGTGGTTGCTTCAGCTGTTAAGGATGATAGTGACAATATT
>LIEC01006442.1:43455-65055 GCA_001925005.1 Drosera capensis
ATGTGACGCGATTTATTGTGCACAAATAATCATTCATCATGTGACTAAAGTTTACGACCCCATTTTAATATCACGTGACATCCATTATGATGCGGCATTGGATCATCGAAGGGCATGATATCTTTGCATATTCACATATATCACATGTGTAAAGGTGCCACAAGGTTACTTGTACTTAAATCGCATCAACACTTCCACACAAGCATGAAAATTCGTACTAGGTTATGGTTGTCATAAAAGAGCACGCAAAATTGTACTACTACTACTTGATACGGTAAAATCCATGAACAAAAAGGTCATTAAGAATAACTCCCTTTCATCTCAACAAATGTGTTGAACTCTTTGTTTCGATCATACTAACGAGCAAAACACATTGTCGGATTCAGTCCTCGACGGGAGAAACTCTGAAAACAATCGTCATTTGTCAGTTAAGATATAAATTGAACTCATGACTTCATGACCACATGTTATGATTTGCTGTGATATTATATAATTAAAAAAATTAATTGTATCAAAAATTTGAAGTCTTATTGATCTTGACAACAAAAAATACTTTTTTCGTTTTCAATGTAATCAAAATATTTGATACGAAATGAGAATTTATATGTGTATTAAGTTTAATAGTTAATAAGATTTTAGTTCATAAGAGAGAGGAATAAGAACAAAAAAAATAAAAATAACGATAGGATGAATTGATGTAATATTTTTTTCATCCCAAATAGTTTACGATGGCACTCGTTTTTTATAAAATTATTATGAGACATTAATGATTGTTATGACATCGTTAAGAATAAAAACATAACGTATCAAAATATGTGTCATCGTAATTTATCTGATACGAAAAAAATATAAAAAAATATATTTTAATAGTTTTGTAAGAAAATGATATTCAAATGAAAAAAACGTTACTACCTTCATCACATGATAAATAAGTACTCTCTCCAATCCACAATGTAAACAACACTTGTTTATTTATAACGTTTCAAAATATATATAATATGTCATATTTAATAATTTTTTCATATAAAAAAATATCAAAACAATCACCATCTGTTACAGTACACATATTATCTCCTCTCACAACTGTTATACTAAACCCTATTATCACAAAAAAAAAAATTTCCTCAACAAAATTCACACAAATTCAATACTCGCATAAATTTTTGTGTCGGGTCAAATAATTGCTTATATTATAGAATAAAGAGAATATTACATTTCACTTTTTGTATTATTCAACACGTAATTTGAGAAGTTTCGTTATTCATTTTAACGATCTAAAAAAATTACTTCACTGATTCAGGATTAAAATATATAATTTAAATTATCATTAATATTTTATATCAATTTTATAAAAAATAATATTTAATCATTATATAACGCCAATAGAAACATACCTTAATAAATCCAAAATCAAAACTTTATATTTATTTTGAGAGTAAGAAAATATTTCAAAACATTTAAATAAAATAATGTTTCGGAGGGGGCGGTGAAAGTGACAAGCTTGAAGCATGAAATGATTTGACTGATTGCTGGAAGGATCCAAAAGGTCTCTGCAGAAAGAAAGCAAGCTCAATGGGCTGCGACAAAATCGGCCAGTGTCGATCCTGTTTGAAATCAGTCACTAGCTAATCTCCCACTTGTTGTACTAGAAATCTCACGAATCCCAAGTCCTTTGATCTCCCATGGTGTTTTAATAGTGTCTAGCTACAACAATTGAACGTTGAGAGACTACCCAATTACAAAAAAGGATATCGATTGAACTTGAATCTATATATTATAAGTAATATTTGGTTTTTCTTGGATTATCTTAAATATATATAATGTATTTTATTTATTAATTTTTACATAAAAAATTTAAAATAATTATCATTTATTATAATATATCCACGATAAAACCCACTAACATTCAAATAATATTATTTTTATCAAATTATATACAAATTCAAAACTTATATAAAATTATATGTCGGATCAACATGTTGTCTATAATATGAAACAAAAGAAATATAAGAAAATAATCTTTGAAGAATTTATCCAATATAAGAAATAATATCAAAATCATGTAACCATTTGCCTAATTCGTCTTACAATCAATGTGAATTTCATATATTTGTCATTTTTTGAGAATAAGATATGATTAAACGATTTATCTCAAACTCTCTATCTAGATATTTACAAGTTTGAAAAATATTCTCTAATTGAGACTTACCTTTAGATCATTTTTGGATTGAATTTCGTTTCGAACCTAATCCAAATTTAACTAATCCATGCCATTAACTTAACATGAAGTGACATCGGACAACTCCTTTTCTTTGTTAGACAACTATCAACCTTATCAAATACTTCGGATAATTATTTCCCAGACCGCCTCTTATACTCTACATCTGATCTCTCAACAAAAACATCAAAACATCGAGAACTAAGCTTAATCCACGTCCAATCAGCCTCCGAACCTGTCTAAGTGAAGCATGCGTAATTGTGGATCAGTGACAAACGCATCCCGTAGAACTTGGACTACCAAACAATCCCTTCGATGCAAAAACCATGTGAAGTCCTTTTTACTAGCATAAGAAAAAGAGTGGAAACTCCCAAATCCCTTTTTACACTTTACAGCGTAGTAAACGGCACACGAAAAGGGAAGCGAGTCAAGCTTTGTATGTTTATGTGCAAAAAGAAGCCAAAAGAGTAACAGAGAGTCAACTGGCCCCCTCTGTCTTCTCTTCTTCTCCTTTTTTTTGTAAGGTTTTCATGACTCCACATGCATATCAAATCTCTTCGCTTCCCATTTTCCATTTCATCATTCTTGATAAAACTTTTTTAAAAAATAAAAAAAATAAAATTGAGAGAAAAAGTTGAGTTCCTTTTCAATTTCTACTTTTGTAGGTCATCAACCATAAAATACAACAAAAAAGGAGACTCCCCTCCTCTTCCTCATGGAACCACCTCCCTTTTAGCACACAATACACATCAACACACAGCAGCTTCTTCAAAACATGCAACACAACCACAACATCAAAAACAAAAACATTAGAAGAAGCAGCAGCAGCAACAACAACAACGATTCTCATAATCAAGCAAATTTGACATCTCCTCTTCTCATATTTAAACCTTTCTTCTTCATTTTTGTGTTGTGAGAGAGATTTGAGTTTCTGATTCTGAGAAGTGGGCAGAGAAAAAACTTGTGTTTTCACCAAAGGATCCAAAAGGGTTTTCTGGGTTGCTCTCAGTTTACCCTAACTCAATCTCTATCTTTACATATTCGAAGAGGGATTCGAGACATTTGGGGTCGTGCCCTTTTGTCTCCTCCTCAAATTCCTCCTTTTTTGAAGGTTTTTCACACTACCCATCTGATAATTTCATCTGGGTATTCGTATTTGGACTCGATTTCGCCTTTTCGGGTTCGTTTTGCCCATGAAACTGAAGAATTTATCTGGGGATTGAGGGGTTTTGGAATCAGTTTTGAGGGTTTCTGTGTTTGTCAAAGTGGCTTTTGAGGGATAGAGAGGTTGTTTTTCATGAGTTTTGGGGGGTTTCTAGATAACGGTCCCGGCGGCGGCGGTGGAGGTGGTGGAAACGGTGTCGGCGGCGGCGGCGGTTTGGAGACCGATTTACCTTACATGACATACAACAACATGCCTCCGGGAACCCTTTCGCAGCCGCGGATGGCTGCCGGAGCATACAACAAGTCCATCTTCGCTTCTCCGGGACTATCACTTGCACTTGTAATACATCTTGTTCATACTGTCTACAAATTGTTCATTCAGTGATCATAACATTCTCTATGTTGTTTACAGTCTCTCTGCTGTCAGTAATAGGGTTAATACTATAATAATAGTGTCCCTTTTGTTTGCAACAGGGTTAACACTGTGCATTTCGTTCTCCTAAGACTTTTTCTATGATAGGAATACTGGGTGTTGTTGTTTCTGTGTATGGATGAATTCTGTCTTTGGTTGTTTGATTCTTTATTTGTGTGGTGTTGGTAGCAAACGGGAATGGAAGGGCAAGGGGAGGTGACTAGGATCGCGGAGGGTTTTCAAGGGAATGGATTGAGGAGGAGTAGGGAGGAGGAACATGAGAGTAGATCAGGGAGTGATAACATGGATGGTGGATCTGGTGATGATCAGGATCTTGCTGATAATCATCGGCCGAGGAAGAAACGATACCATCGCCACACGCCTCAGCAGATTCAAGAGCTCGAAGCGTATGAATTCGCGATTCTATGAGTTCTTTTGGTGTTTCTATTGTTGAAGTTGATATTGATATGTGTTTGTTATGTTACTAAGTGTGTTCAAGGAGTGTCCTCATCCTGATGAGAAGCAAAGGGCTGAGCTCAGCAGGAGATTGAACTTGGAAAACAGACAGGTGAAGTTTTGGTTCCAAAACAGGAGAACCCAAATGAAGGTATGTCGAATTGGTATCATGTTTTGTTGGTTTGGTTCGATTTTGTATTGAGATTTCTATTGATAGAGTTATCATGTCTTGGTTTTTGCTAGACTCAATTGGAGAGGCATGAGAATTCAATGCTCAGGCAAGAGAATGACAAGCTGAGGGCCGAAAACATGACGATCAGGGAGGCGATGAGGAACCCTATGTGCACAAACTGTGGTGGCCCGGCCATCGTTGGGGACATATCGATTGAAGAACAACATATGAGGATCGAGAATGCTCGTCTCAAGGACGAATTGGACCGTGTTTCTGCACTGGCTACGAAGTTCTTGGGACGTCCGATTCCGTCCCTCTCCGGCTCAATGGGCCCACCGATACCTAGCTCTAGCTTGGAGCTAGGTGTCGGAGGCAATGGTGGGTTCAGCTCGTTGAGCTCGGTCGCTACAACATTACCTATGGGACATGATTATGGAGGCGGGATGCACGGAGCTTTGGGTGTGGTATCGCCCACGAAATCAACCGCAAATGTTTCTGGGATGGAGAGGTCGTTGGAGAGGTCCGTGTTGGAGCTGGCATTATCCGCGATGGATGAACTGGTTAAGCTGGCTCAGACTGACGATCCGCTTTGGTTGAAAACTTCTGAAGGGGGAAGAGATATTTTGAACCAGGAGGAGTATGTAAGATCATTCAGTCATAGCATTGGTTTGAAGCCAAGTGGCTATGTCACCGAAGCTTCGAGGGAGTCCGGAATGGTGATCATCAACAGCTTGGCACTGGTCGAGACTTTGATGGACTCAGTGAGTACACCATCATCATCCCATTCTCTTGGTCCTCTTTAGCTGAACTTTTACATAATCTTGATGATACTCATTAAGTTAAAAAGGCTGAATCCTAATTTGGAACGTATTGGTCGTTATCGTCGACGTTTGCGGTTGTTTTTTGATAGAAGAGTCGTTTTATGAGGACCTATTTGGCCTGTTTTGCCATCTACTCTAAAAAGTTGAAACAATCGTGTTTTGAGTTCAGGTCAGATTGAAGTAGATTTACCTATTACATAGAGGCACTAATTGATTGTTAAAAACTTTGTTGAAATAGAATCGTTGGGCCGAGATCTTTCCCTGCATGATTGCAAGAACCACGACGACGGATGTTATATCAAGCGGCATGGGAGGAACAAGAAATGGTGCGCTTCAGCTGGTAACTATTCGCCAAATCTTTTTTCCCACTGATCTTAGAAGTCGTTTTAAAAGCATAGCTAGCCTCGATTCGTTTAACATTTCTCACTTGGATTCCTGTCTTAGATGCACGCCGAGCTCCAAGTGTTATCGCCTCTAGTACCTGTTCGTGTGGTAAACTTCCTCCGTTTCTGCAAGCAGCACGCAGAGGGTGTATGGGCTGTGGTCGACGTGTCCATCGACTACCTCCGGGAGACATCCAGCACACCATATGTCAACTGCCGGAGGCTCCCGTCCGGCTGTGTGGTGCAAGACATGCCCAATGGCTACTCCAAGGTAAGCTAAACATGATAAAATCAGTCATTTTCTTGCGTTTTTCGTCAACCTTTGCCCCATGATACCTGTTGTTTTCATCACATTAAATGGGTTGATAGATCCAAGTTGTTGCTCTTCTAACTTTTTGTTGAGCTAAAGTTTAATGAGTTTGTTGCAACTGCAAATTTTTAGAAGGGGTTTAGATTTTTGGATCAATAACCCATCAAACCACCATATATTGGTAATAGGATTGATTAGCAATGCCGCGGTTAAGACTTACTCATATAGTGTCTCACGTGACATATGAGATCACATAGAATCTTTTGAAGGTTAAGTAAATAGAAGCTCGTGCATCCATGACATTTACATGTCCCAATTGACTCCTTGGTTCACTTTATAAGATTACGAGCTTATTATTTAGTTCTTGTCGGGTCTCTCTAGGTAGTATTTTACTCATATAAGATGCTTGTTTCGTACGTTAAATCATATTAAAGGATGATTAAAGGAAGTTTCTAGGTTCGATGTCGAGGCAAGCACGATTAAATCAGACCTATATCACGTAGGGCGGTACCCTCCGAGGGATTATTAAAACAAATAGAAGTCTCTAAACTTTGGACACATTAATGTTTCGAATCCTAGAGTGAGAAAAGCCTAGCGATTTTCGCAAATCTCCAAGCATCTTGGTCACATTAAACTATAAAGTTTTGATGCTTCTATTCCGATTCTTGATGCCGCCTCAATTATCATAATCCCCTCTGAGTATCTCGAAAAGATTAGTTTAGTTTAATTTGATTCATGTTCTATGACAGTGAGTTACCTGAATTCAAGCTTCGTACTAGCATCATGTGTCGTTTGTTTTTGTTTGCCGTTTTGGCTTTGAGGTCAATGCTTCATCCAAGACCTGTCTCATTTTCCCCTTTTTCGGAGTATCTTAGCTGCATCGGTCCGGGGCCCACGTCTCAATACGGACCTAAGAAACTTTAATTAAAACCTTATGGTGTCGTTTAATTACGTTACAATGTTCGTAATGAAATATGTTTATTTATGGATATCTCGTATTTGTTTTGTCTCGACATTGCTATCTCTGTGAGGTTGATGGCAAGTTAATGTTGCGATCAATATATTGAAGCTTGATAGGTGACCTCTGTCCCATGGATTCAAGTCTCATCATGTGAAATTTCTGTAGCTAGATTGCGACTAACGAGTCGATCCAAAAAACATTGCTGTATCATGTAGGTTACATGGGTCGAGCATGCCGCCTACGACGAGAGCAGCATCCACCAGATCTACCGAGCATTGATCGGTGCCGGAATGGGGTTCGGCGCTCAGCGATGGGTCGCTACACTCCAACGACAGTGCGAGTGCCTCGCTATCCTCATGTCCTCGTCCGTCAATTCCAGAGACCATACAGGTTAGTACATTCCCCTAACTCCCGACTTCTTGTCGTGCATTATTTGCCTCGGAGAGAAAACCTTCGTACTAGGCATTGGTTTCATAGCTGGTTCAGCGTTGAATAGTTAGTCGTCTTGGTTAGCGTCTATAACCCCTCGATGCCACAGACCACTTCAGCTGTAAGCTCCCTATGAGCTACGTTTTGTTAAGGTTTATCTCGAATCGAAGACATTGTACAAACTAGTTGACTTTATACTTGGTACGTGTTTAACTTCCGTGAAAATGGACCCCAAACTGTAACGATAGACTTAGCTGCGTACAGAAAGTAGTGCATATCGAGATTTGTGATTGCGATACGGTTTTCACTTCCCGAGATATGTACGTGGTCCAATTAGTGACAACTTTCATGACACAAGAAACTGTGACCATTGTCTGCGACTGATAAACTCTAGGAGTATTTCCTTGACGTGTGTTATTTGCGCTCGCCAAATTATTAACTGGTCCTTAAGATAATAAATGTCGTGCAGCAATCACCGCGAGCGGGCGCCGTAGCATGCTGAAGCTAGCGCAGAGGATGACGGACAACTTCTGTGCCGGAGTCTGCGCCTCCACCGTCCACAAATGGAACAAGCTCAACATGGACAACGTGGACGATGACATCCGGGTCATGACACGTAAGAGCGTCGACGATCCAGGGGAGCCGTCCGGGGTTGTTCTCAGCGCGGCGACCTCAGTGTGGCTGCCCGTGTCGCCTCAACGGCTCTTCGATTTCCTTCGTGACGAGCGGCTTCGGTCCGAGTGGGACATATTATCCAACGGTGGACCAATGCAGGAGATGGCTCACATTGCTAAGGGCCAAGATCAAGGCAACTGCGTTTCACTGCTCCGTGCTAGTGTACGTATTCTCTTTATAACTTTAGTCTTTTGTTTGTAACGTAATTTTGGTATATAATTTAGAGGAAAATTAAACTTGAATGGCGCAAAACTGAAAACTGAAGGTGTTAGCAGCGATTGGGAGAGACTAGAGAGGGAGTCATATGCACCATATTTGGAATGACCTGCTGTCCTTTTGGTTGAGATGTGAGTTGCATTTGTCCTGTGGTGGAAAAGGTCTAAATCAACGAGGACAAAATGGGAATTTGGCAGTATGTATACATAATGACATATCTGTGGCAGATATGGTTGCCAGTCACTTTTGTTTATAAAGTCAAATGCTCTTACCTTTTTGTCACCTTCTACACCTCGTGACCACTTTACCCTTTGACTATGTCACTTTGTATGATTATTTTATTTTATAGAGTAGTGTGGTTGTAAAGTTTTAACCATGGTAGTAAATGGCAGTTCTTGTAAATATGTGGAATCATAGGGTTTGTTTTGCCTAATGTCTTTTTGTGTTTTCTGCAGGCGATTAACGCAAACCAAAGTAGCATGCTGATCTTACAAGAGACGTGCACCGACGTGTCGGGATCGCTAGTCGTGTACGCTCCGGTGGATATCCCGGCAATGCACGTGGTCATGAACGGTGGCGACTCCGCCTATGTCGCTTTGTTGCCGTCAGGGTTTGCCATTGCCCCTGACGGGACAGGATCACATGGGCCAAACAATGGTGGTGGGGTCGGGCCGGGTGGGCAGAGGTCTGGCGGGTCGCTTCTGTCGGTGGCGTTTCAGATCTTGGTTAACACATTGCCTAGCGCTAAGCTCACGGTGGAGTCGGTTGAGACAGTGAATAACCTCATATCGTGTACCGTCCAGAAGATTAAGGCGGCTCTTCAGTGCGAGAGTTGATACATGAGATCGGACGATGGAGGGTGGTCGGACCTGAAGTTTACGATATTTATTTTTTGGGTGATATTGTTATGCTATATGCTTGTATGTTGTCTCAGGGGTAAGTTTTTCGGGGCCAAGTGCTCATCGAAGGGTTTGAAGTCAAGAACGAACCGCATTATGGGCGAGTTCCCTGCCGCTGGGATGGAAGTCGAACGTGGTATGACTGAGTCGGCATGGTCGGTGTTGTTGGGTTTGGCAAGGTTGGTGGTTCGGGTATTGACTCGGGTTGACCCTAGGCTTGGGGTTTTTGAATTATTTTGGTCTGGTCATATGTGAATTATAATATTATTCAATGGCGATTTCTGGTTATTTTTGTCTGATTTTTGCTAGTATATGACTAATTGGTTGTCTGGTTGGCCTTAATGCTCATACTTTGAATCTGAATTACATCTACTTGATGTTCTTAACGAGAACTACTCTCTTCGTCCTATAAACAAAACCCGTAGCTTATAATTATATAATTGTGCATATTTATCTAGATGAATTCTGATCATGATACGATCTAACATCGTTTACATAAATCTATTATGAATATTAGTTACAATGCTAAGTTGTTTGTTTCTTTATGAGGGACGTGATGGACGATCAAATATTCTTTAATAAATATGTAAAAACTATTTTTAAGGGCGTTAAAGGGGCGGTTACATCCCGGGTTTTGATATATGAGCGGTGGCCCGATGCCGTTTTGGTGGGGCTAAGAAGAGGCGGTGCCTGCCAGCGGTTTGTTATGAGAAAAAGCGATGATGCATTGAATGCTCCCGTTCGCTGCTAGCCAGTTGTCGCCATTTCAGCAAAGCAAACTGAGCAAAAGCAAAAAGGGAACGCGTTTGAGAATCGCGATTTTGAAAACAACAGCCGCTGACGGCACCTGCTTTTACTGCTGCTTCTAATCGCCGCCACATCTTCAACTTCAGCGTTTCTTTTTGGTCGTAGTAATTTTTAGATAATCTCCGTTGATCGGGTTAAATAAATCATGAATTCCCTTGTGATTTGACCAGTAATCTTCAAACTCTATAATCATAAACAAAATGAGGAATTGTTGCAGCTGTAGTAGCAGTTTATGTAGTTTTTTCTTAGAAAATTTTAAGAATCAAATCAAATTCTCATTTTAAGGAATTTTATTTTATTTATAAAATTATCAAAGAAAAGATTTTTGGAACCGCAATACTGTTGCAACAAATACAATTTGAGGATATTGTTCCTACATGCAAAAGGGAGGTAATTGTTGCGGAAGAATCTCCTATGGTGCACTTCAGTATAGTATTGTTTATGGCTAGCATGCTGTTTTGGGTTGAAGGAGGCTAATGTGTCTGGGGTGTACAACTGGCTGGTATCTTTTGGGTCGTTGATGTTTCCAGCTGGAGTGCTGACATGGACGGCTGTGATCTTTTGGGTTGTTATGATTTGTACGACATATAAATATTCTTCTTTTGTATGAACGAGAGGTTCCTTTGACAGATATTTCCTTGTGAATTATTTTCTCTCTTCATTATTGTTAGTTTGGGGAGACGAACCATTCTCGTAAAAAAAAAAAATAACGGTAATGACGGAATAGTGTAGTCATAAACATAATAGACAAGTAGTTGAAGAGTAGTCATCATGAGACACTAATTAGTGTACATTCTCATATGTGTTTTCTGAGTCTAAAGAATTACCTCCTAGACTCCTCTATGACCATAATATACCCCTTTTATCCAATATAAAATCCGTAAATCAGAGGCCTTACCGTTTTGCACACCACCAGAAAAATAAAGTGGAGAAGCAAGTGCAAGAAATGCTGGATTCTGAGATAATAGAACCTAGTCACTCCCTTTTTGTCTCTCCCGTTCTCTTAATGAAGAAGAAAGATGAGAGTTTGAGGTTTTACATTGACTATAGGGGATTCAATAAATCCATAGTGAAGGACAAGTTCCCCATATCACATATTGACGATTTTCTTGATGAGTTTCATGGGGTATTCTACTTTTCTAAGTTAGATTTGAGAATAGGTTATCATCAAACCAAAATGCCAGCTGGTAATGAACCAAAAACTGCTTTCCGTACATATCATGTATATTTCCGTACTTATCATGTATATCTCATCATGTATATTCCATACGCACCTATTATCTTTCAAGCGTTGATGAACCATATTTTTTACCCTTTCCTCAGGAAGTTCATGTTGGTATTCTTTGATGACATCTTGGTTTACGGCCCAAACCTTGAGAGTTATCGTCATAGTACTTCAGGTCTTGAGAGACAATTCCCTCTTTGTAAAAGAATCCAAATAGTATTTTGCTAGGCCTTCTGTGGAATATTTGGGACACAAAATATCCAAACATGAGGTATCCACTGATCCCTCTAAAATAGTTGTTATGTCAGATTGGCCTCTTCCTACTTCCATAAGGTCTCTCAGAGGATTCTTTGGCCTTACAAGCTATTACAGAAACTTCATATGGGGTATGGTTTATTAGCAAATAACTGACAACACTCCTTAAAAAGAGAAATTTCTCTTGGATCACTGAGGCTACTGTAGCCTTTGAGTCTCTCAAGAGGGCTATGTGTGCTGCACCTGCTTTGGCTTTACCAAATTTTACAAAGATATTTTGTGGCGAAGTGTGATGCATGTGCCACATGAATGGGAGCTATCTTGATGCAGAACCAACGCCTCATTGCCTTTATTAGTAAGGCTTTTGATCCCCACAGTAAGGATTTCTCCACTTATGATAGGGAGTTTCATGCCTTATTTTATGCAATTCATAAGTGAAACTAATATCTAATGAGTAAGTCTTTTGTCACAAGGACGGATCATTAATCTTTGAAACACCATTTGGAACAAAAGGTTACGTCTTGCTTGCAGATGAAGGGGTTTTCTAAGGTGCCGGTTTTGACCTACACGATTGAGTATAAAAAGAGAAGTGAAAATCAAGGTTGCAGAGGCCCTCTCCAGGAAGTTTTAGGAAACTGAGTGTAATTTTGATCATTCAATATGCTCACTTTCTGTGTGCATTCCTTTATGGATGAAGGAGATTGAATCTAGCTATCAGGATGACGACTTTGCCCTCAGCAGGCTATCTGAGTTGGCAGTCCTTCCTGGAGGGATATCACATCCATTCTTGTTACTCAATGGTGTAATTAGAAAAGGAGAAGCAGTTGTATGTGGGGACTTTTGATAGTCTGCAACATAGGGTAATTGCAGCTCTTCACAACTCTTAGGTGGGGAGGGGGCAAGGGTTAAGGGTACCTTGGCAAGATTATAATCCTTGCTTTTCTGGCCAGGCTTGAGTAACATAGTGTCCTAGTTTGCAGCTGTCTCTGACACTTGCCAATGGTCGAAGGTAAAAATCGTTGCTTATCCTAGATTTTTACATCCCCTCGTTATTCCTTCTTAGGCTTGGATCGATATTTTCAAGGACTTTATTGAGGGGTTATCTAACTCTCATGGAAGGACATGTATCATGGTCGTGGTGGATCGTTTGACCAAGTTTAGCCACTTCATTCCTTTGACATATCCTTATACTGTCTCCAGTATGGCTCAGTTGTTCTTTGATCAAGTTTTCAGGTTACATGGTATGCCTTAGACCATTGTGAGCGATAGGGACAAAGTGTTCACTTTCGTTTTATGGCAATAACTATTCACCTTATGTGGTACTCAGCTCTATCTTTCCTCTACTTACCATCCTCAATCGGATGATTAAAAAGAGCGAGTGAATCGTTTCTTGAAAGATTACCTCAGATGCATGTGTACCAATGCCCCTAAACAGTGGTACAACCACATTACGATAACGGAGTGGTGGTTTAACACTAATTTCCATTACGGGTTCCAAATGCCTTTCTAAAGCCCTTTATGGCTATGATTCCCCTCACTTGGCCTTTCACCAACTTCCCGTCTCTTCTGCAGCTGCAATTGAGGTTTGGGTGGTGCACAAGGCTCTTCTTACAAAACCTCTACAAGATAACCTTGGTAGGGCACCACTTCGACAGAAATAATTGGCTGATAAAAGGAAACTGAAATGTCTTTCTCTAAGGGTGACTTGGTTTACTTGAAGCTTCAACCCTATAAGAAGACCACCGTTGCCCTTAGGAAAAACTTGAAACTCTCTTCCAAGTACTATGGACCCTTTAAAGTACTCGAAAGGTAACGATGGCATACAAGTTGGAATTGTCCGACTCATGTGTTATATACCCTGTGATTCATGTATCCCTTTTGAAGGGTAAGGTAGGACCTATTAATTCTGTCCTTACTACACCATCTGATAGGAATGGGCAATCCCTTCATTTGTATAGAAATTGATGTAACAAAACTTAGATGTATTAGTTATAATGTAGTTAGTATGTTTAGGCTAAAAGTCAAGTAGGAAGTTGCAGTCTAGATCAGATGCCAGTGAGGAGACGGTTGTAGATGAATGAAGATCGTGCAAGTCACCAAATGCAGACTACTATAGATGACTTTGGATGAACAACTAGTGCGTTGATAAGCAACAAAAGAACTCAAAGGCTTCAGGATAAAGGACTGAGCTTGCAGACGAGGACCAAGATAGCAAGGTATGAGCTGAGTCAAATCTGAGTGCAGACAAGAGTTGCAATAAATACTGGGTGCAGACTAGGGTTACAGTATGGGATGCACACTAGGGTTGTAATAGAGACTGGATGCAAACTAGAAGTCGCAGCAGACTGGATTGCAGAAGAGGTGATTACCAAGGTGGTCAGAGGTTTGGAGTCAGTCAAGCAAAGATTTGAGTTAAAGTAGCAACGACACAGTTTCTGAGGATAGTGTATTGCCAGCATCAGGAACGAGATAGTGGGGGACATGAGTGGACTGCCAGGAGCAGTGCAATGTCTACAGAGGTTCGTTCTCTGAGCCTTTAAAAGGGAACCGATGAGGCTTATTGAGAAGTGCTATTGAACATAGATTGAAAAGCAAATAGTGCAAAGCAATCTAGCAATTCAAAGATTACTCAAGAAAGCTAAGTCGTGAAGATACCGTTGAAAGTGTCACTAGTCTACAGAAGAATAAAGTCTTGCAGCAGAGTCCGGAGTTTGGATTTGTACAAAGCATCTAGGTTCTTTGTCTTTGAGACAAGTTAGATAACTTGTAAAAGGAAAGTCTCTTATAATCTAAAACAAGAAGATAGTGATACTCACCTCTTGGGCTGACTACACTGGTCATCAAGGGAAGATTGGACTAAGCTCTCGATCATCATTTGATATCGAGTGTCTGAACCAGTATAAATGATGTGTCTATCTATTGCTTTTCATTACATTGATATTTAAGAACTGTTTCTAATAGATCATCAAGGCCTGAAAGGGATATACTCAAAGAGTTTCAAGTCTCTACTGCAGACTACCAATTATTATCTGCAGACTACCTAGTAATCTGCATGAAGCAATAGTCTGCACAAAATAAGTATTCCGCAGAAAAAGACTAATAAATTCTTATACAACCTATTCACCCCCTTTAGGTTAAAACTCGAACCCTACACCATCTTTGACCAATGAGGAGAGGCAGATGATTATTGCTCCTTCTTAAATTTTGAAAACTAGAGTCATTACGAGGAAGTCGAAGCAGGTTCCTGAGGTTTTGGTACAATGGTTGAATCTTAGCTATGAGAATGCGATAATATTGGTTTTCTTCGTTCCTAGTTTTTAGACTTTGCCATTCCTTGAGGGCAAGGAATGCTTTGAGAGGGAGGGGATGTGGTGCTCTTCAATATAGTGTTGTTGATGACTGACATGTTATTTTGTGTTGCGGGAGGCTGATATGTCTGGGGTGTACAGCTGGTTGGTCACTTTTGAGTCGTTGATGTTTCCAATTGGGGTGCTAAGGTGGATGGCTAGCTGTGATCTTTTTGGATTGTTATGATTTGTGCAGCATATATATACTGTTCTTTGGTATTGAATGGGGGAATTTTTTGCATATATTCCCTTGTAAATCATTTCCTCTCTCCATTGTTTTTAGTTTGGGGAGATGAACCATTCTCGTAGAGGAAAATGATGTCCATGGCGGAGTAGTGTAGTCATAGACGTAGTAGACGAGTAGTTGAAGAGTGGAGTATGTGTAGATTTTGTTGTTGATTGAGTTATTGAGCTATATATAATGGTGAATCAATCAAATATGTCGAGTAGTTGCTACATCCCCATTGTTTAAAATATTTTTTAAACTTTAAATTTGATATTTTGAAATCTTGAAAATTTAAATATTTGTGCTATGCTCATGAAGCAGTTCCCTTCCTGCTGTATGGAGTAGGAACAATTGCTCCGTATAATTTTTGCGTAAACATAATTTATCATTGTTTTCTTGGATTAGATGATTTTTTTTTTTTTCACGGTAGGACATTGCCATCCCCAATGTTCATTTTGATATCTCCAAGACTCATCCCTTATATGATTATTTTTGGACCAAAATATATCCCATTTTTATTATGTGTCTTGTATTTATAAAATTATGCTATGAAATTATCAATTTTCAAACATTATTGTATACAAAAATAAAATAAATTATAAAAAAATTGATGTACCATAGCGTTATAACTTTGTGAGACAAAGACTAGTGATGTCAAAAACAAGGACTTGGGTCGGTCCGGTCTTGGGATTTTTACTGGCCGGGTCGAAAAGGGCTTTTTCCTCTCTAATCACGGCTTGACCCGCTCATTTTGTTTTTGAAAAAAAATGATCGTTAAGTTTTTCATCAAAACCATTCAAGATTTACCAAATCCAATGATGATTTTCTGAAAACCATTTAACGGTTTTGAGGTAAAACGTCAACGGTATTCATGAAACCCATCATGTATGTCACAGGTTTCATAACCGTGAACGGTAATTGAAAATGTCAATGATTTTTAGAAAAAATATGAAGGGAAATTTAGAATACGTCAACGAATTTTGGATGGACATAAATCCTTAATCCTAAACCTCGTGAATGGTTTTGAAAACCGATGATAGTTTTGAGGTATGAATTTCTTTCCATTTGAAAACCGTGGCCTGTTCTTCAAAAACCGTCAACGAATTAGACAAAAATACCCCATCAACGGACATAAAACGACTATATTTTAAGCGCTTTTTTGTCTAACTCATTTTTTGAAAATTATCTATATAAGCAACAATTAAGATACCATATATTTAAAGAATCTTCCATATTTTCTTGCAATCAAACTGTCCAATCCCCTTAACTTATCTTGTTACTTCTCATTCTTTATAAGTCATTAATCGTAATGGCTCACTCATCTCAAAATCAAAATGTGTACAATGTCGACAATGATGATGTATTTCCTTCGCATGATGATGTCGAGAGGCGATTCAACGTTTTCGACATTGTTCCATAAGACGAATAGACTCCTCAATCCGAAGAGGGACAATCAAACATTTCTTCTATCGCTTATTCATCGAGGACAGGCTCAAAGTGTTGGTTGTATTTCGAGAAGGTCATCAGAGGAAATGGGAAAAAAACCGGTGCTCAGTGTAATATGTGTGCTAAGATCTTTTCAAGAATAGAGGTACTTCACATTTGTTAATGCATGGAAAAACTTGTCTTGAAAAGAAGGCAATGTCCCTAAGGGACGAACCCAATTGAATAATGGGGGCGGATTATGGACATATAATCACGCCCGCCAACGTGAAATATTGGCCGAATTCATAGCCCATAATGAACTACCTTGGAATTTTACAGATAATCCTAAATTTAATAAGTATGCTCAAAATGCATTACAATCTACTTATCAAAGAAACCATAGAAACACCATTAGATCGGATGTTTTAAAACTTTATCTTGATGAAAGAAAACAATTGACACAAATATTTTCCACTTATGATGAAAAAGTTTATATTATCTCCAATGTTTGGACCACTAGTTTTCAAGTTCCTTATTTATGTTTGACTGTTTATCGGATTTATGATTGGTACTTACAAAAACGTATCATTACTTTTGATTATTTCCTTATCCTCCTCGTAGCCAAGAAATTTATAATTTCATTTTAACCATTCTACGTGAGTTAAGTTATTTGACAAAATCTTTAGTATATCTTTTAATAATGCTTCAAACAATGATGAAACGGTTCAAATATTTAAAATCGCTTTGGATCCTATGTGTGGTGGTATGTTACTTCATGTTAGGTGTTGTTGTCACGTAACAAACTTTATAGTTAAAGATGACCTAAAAGATGATACTATTGGATAATATATGCAATGTATCCGTGAAGTTTTGATGTTTGCTAATAGTAGTGGTAAGAAAGTACAGGAATTCAAAGCTTTATGCAAGGAGATAAGAATGAAGCCTTTGAAACCATTGTTGGATGTTCAATATCGTTGGAATTCAACAAACTTGATATTGAAGAGGGGGGTGCAATACAAGGAGCTCTGCAATCAATTCTTCATCTCAAAGTTTTCGGAAGGGAAGCCTTCAACCAAATGTTGATATATTTTGCAATGTTTGTGCAACTTGTTGGAGGTCTTCTACGAGACAACGATAAAATTATCGGGTGTTTATTATCCCACTTCTCATGTTGTTTTTTCCGAAATTGTTTAATATAGCTAGATTGTTAAATGAGTATAGATATCTTGGACCTTTTACCCATGTTATTGCAAAAATGGAGTCTAAATTCCTCAAGAACTATGATGATATCCCTTTTTTTTTTTTCATTGTATGTATTTTGAATCCCCTAATAAAGTTACAAGGGGTAGAAAATATATTAGATGCAATAGATGAGAACTTAGAAATAAGACATAATGATAAAATAAAGCAATTTAAGGATTTTATGAATGGAATGTTTCATATTTATGACAATAGAGATGAGAGATAACAAATTATCTCATTTGAAGCTTCAAGTGCTAGTAGTTCCTCACACCAACAAAATGAGGATAAATATCAATATCTTTATAATCTTGTTAAGAAGAAGAAGCCTAATAGTGCATAACAATCTTTCAATGATTGGTGGAAATACTGGTGGTTCTCGTCGAAAGAACGCGATGAATGTCGAGATCCCGAGACACATTCAAATCGACCCTACTGGAGGTAGTCAATCTAATGTCACTCTTGAGTTTCTGTCCGATCATTATAAGGAAGTATAATGCACAATTGAAGAAGGAACTTAATTATGATCATGTGATTGATCTTGTTTGGCTTGAGCAAAACAGCTTTCCGAGGTTTAGTGATTGGTTTTAAGCTCAAGATTTGAAAGATTTGGTAACTAATAAGACAACTAGATGTTATCCGAAGATGGTGTGATTTTTTTATGCTCATTTCGAGCCTATCCTGAAGAGAATTTATCACTATAGGTCATGGGTTAAGGATAAAAATATTATGGTCACTCCGGAGATTGTTGGTCAAGCTTTGGGGATCAATTTTGAAGGAATAACGGAGGCTAAACAAAATTATTGGGATATGGTTGAGGGGTTTAGTGATAGGATGGCTTGTGAGACTTTGTTGAAATGTAAAATCACAAATGATTATGCCTTCTATGCTAATGAATTAGATCCCGAAATGAGTGTATTGCATCTTATAATAGGTTGGTGGTTGAAGGGAAAACCCGGAGGATGGATGATCCAACACGCAATGAGATTTTGCTAATGTATGCTTTGGTTGAGAAATGGTTGATCAATCTTTCTTTCTTTCTAATTTATCAAATTCTTGAGTATCATGGTTTTGATTTGAGTAAGGAAAAAAAGGTAGAAAATAGTTTCAGGGCTTGGGGGTCTCCGACTTATCTTGTTATCCTTAAGTGCGCTTTGAATCTGAAAACCGATATATGGGAGCTCATCCGTTCAAGGAATGTCTCGAAGAAGCAAGTGAAGGATTCGAAAAGGCCGTGTTATTATGATCTCAAAAGCATCAAGGCTAGATAGAAGTCTTCGCAAGCAACATCTAGTGCACAAGAAGAAGTGGAAGGTGAAGAAGAAGAAGAACACGATGAAGATGATGTTTGTGATCCTTGCCCACATTTCCGCTCACTAGACCGCTCAATGGAGCTCTTAACGAGAACTACAAAAGGTTAGAGCGAAATTGTGATGAACTTCAAAGGAATTTGAATTCCTTCCAGGAACGAGTGACTAAGAGATTGAAGATAGAAGATCACTGTCACGATGAGATCACATACTATCTTAACCGGTTAACATTACATGCGGGAATTCCTCCGCGGATGATGATGACGACGACGACATGGACATGTAGTTGTTTTCGAGTTTGTAATGTTTTTATATTTCTCAAAATTAGGATATTTCATCTTTGAAACAATGTTTTGTTTTTATGACTTTAAAATTGCCACTTTCTCATATTAAAGTATTTAGTATGCAGATTCACATGTCATGCCAATATGTTATTATGTTGATGACAATCGAACACTTTGTTATGTATGAAACTTTGGAACAAACGTACCAATTCAAATGTTGTTATATTATTGAAAATATATAGTTATTAAGGTTTGTAAGTTTTTCACTTCAAAAGATTGAATTTTTGGAAGTGGAAACCGTGAACGGTTAATGAAAAACGTTGTCGATTTCCTAAAACCGTTGACGGATTTGGATGATTGAGATTTACAGATTCGATAAGTTTTTATGTTATTAGAACCGTTGTCGATTTTGGGATACCGTTATGGTTATATACAAATCGTCAACGGTTTTTGGGAAATTGATGTTTCGAAAAAAAAAATCTCTCAAGACCCTTTTTTTACGGGATGGATTAAGCCCGCGCTTTTGACAAATCGGGTTAGGGCTTGGCCCGGCCCAATTGATTTTGATCGGGTCAGGGCCGCCGGTTACATGACAACACTAACAAAGACGGTGGAGAATTACACTCCGCGCTGAGAACTTTTTTCTTAATCAGAGCCATGGAACCACCACCTCATACACATATCACATGGTAGTGCGCCCACATCGCCACCTGCCCATATCCGTTACTCTTTTTCGAAATTAATTAATGGCACCATAAATTAGCTCAAAATCTTGCGTATCTACGGTTATGTTCCTAGTTTCCTATGTTTTGTGTAAAAAGTTTTAACTAGTACGTTTTTCATGGAGTATGGTTATGAGTTGAAGGAAATTTAAGTATGAAGAACGCATTGCTTCAATTATCTCCGGATTGTGCTTTTTTCTTTGAATCATACGATAAAAGGTTCAATATATACGAAGGACATATGAGTACGTTAAAAAGTAATAATTCTGTTACACAAATACATCTTGTATTTGACAGGATATTTCATAAATCATTCTTAGTTGATATTCAATGGAACATGATTGCAAAGATAATACGATATCTTATGTAAGAATGAGCATGTGATAGGTATATATAGAAGAAATTAGTGATGATTAAGTAACAAAACAAAAAGATGCCATGGTGGGATGGTATGCTAATCTTTTGCTTATCGTTTTAGCTAACTTATAGATAGGATCGTACTACGATCTACTGATATTTATGTGTGACTATACTACAATGACCCTTATATTTCATATCTTTTTGGACCATTTAATTAATGATGGTTCTTGCAAAGTTTCTTGTTTTTTTGTGGTAAAAAGCAACACAATATTTTGGAAAGAACAAATTGAAGAGTGATGTTAGTCAAGAAAGCAGTGGATGATGTAAAGTGTGAGAAAATCAAGTGGTTCTCAATTATATTCACATAGGAATATTTTAATACAAAAAATAACAGAAAAATCATAGTCTCTAATATTTGCTAGCTAAGGTCATATGAAGCATATTAAATTGGACAAATGTGCAAGTACAATTATTATAAAGTTTCTATTAAATATAGTCTCATGGTACGTGGGGTGCTTTGAAAGATACCGACATATAATTATTGATATGTATGTTATAATTGATTGATAACTTCACTAATGAATTGACATTTATCAAACCCAAATAAATTCCAGCTACACTAAAGTTTCGATAAATAATGGATATGATTTGGATGTGTGCTTGGTCTCTATATAGCATAAAAGTACAAAAAACTATGTTCACAAATAGTCCTTTTTATACAATTATTATTTTAAACTTGGCATTATTGTTTCACACTTATATTTTTCAATAAAAACAAGCCAAAGGAATGATGAGTTGGACTATGGTCTTCAAACTCATTTGAGGAAAAATTGGTCATTTTCTTTTCACACGATTTTATATCTAAACATTTTCTCATCCTTACCTAGCTAGTTAAATGATGGATGTAATGCCATCAATGTTTTTAAAGTGATCAAGATATATAAACACTGAGTTTATCAATAGTACTTATATTTTCCGTCAATCATATATATTTTTTGATTTGAATCAAAATCAATTGTATTGATCGTCAACTAGTTATGGTCGGAAAAGGACTAATACATCAACGCGAGTGATGATAGAATCTACGTTGCTTGTTTAATTGACGTGATTATTTCTTATGATCATCACTTTGTAATAAACTATGTACATTAATTTAATCACATACTCAAATCTTGTCAATAACTAATTGATCATGACCACAATTGATAGTAACTATTGGTGCTTTAAATTTTTAGACATGAGCGGATCAACTATTCATGTGATATGCCAATAAAGGAACACACT
>LIEC01006443.1:0-21145 GCA_001925005.1 Drosera capensis
TTCCTTAAAAAAAAAAAAAAAAAAAAACTACCTGTTATGCTCAATTTCTTATTAGAATATAATCAGATATCAGTTGTTTGAAACCTTGATGATAAATGTTTGATTCTAAATAGTTAACTTCTTACGTTAGGTGTGCACTGGAGCAAAGAGTGAACAGCAGTCGAAGCTAGCAGCAAGAAAGGTAGATTGTAACCGTTGATATTTTCTGTTATATATTAGGCAGCTGTTATCTGCTTGCTTGGCTTGCTCTTGATAAAGAAGCTTCTTCTTTCAGTATGCTAGAATCATTCAAAAGCTTGGATTCCCTGCAAAGTTTAAGGTATGAATCGTTTAAATTCTATTGCTATCAGCTCCATTTGTTCCCTCTTCTCAAGATGTTTTGCACTTTGCAGTATTACTGATACTTCCAATCTTTTTTCCAGGACTTCAAAGTCCAGAATATCGTTGGCTCATGTGATGTCAAGTTCCCCATTAGACTTGAAGGACTTGCTTTTTCGCATGGAGCTTTCTCAAGTGTATGTCAATTTTCAGATAGTATATGCTTAACAAAGTGTTATGTATTATAGACGGATATTTTCCTTTAACCAGAAGCTAGTCACCATATCTTGGTATTTGGCTATGGATGTTATCATAAGAACAATAGACAACTGTTTTCATGCAATAGTTTGTTTTCTACACTTTCTTGCTTCTCTTGCTTTTAAAAGTTACTGATAAGAGCTTGGCTTTAGAAGACCGTGTACAGATGTCTTTTTGAGGGTGATAGTGTTGTGAAGTGGATAGCTTCCTCTGAGATATATGTTGAAATTGTTTGTTGTGTATTTGACAACATGCATATGATATGTTATACCTGGTTCTTTTATGCATGCCTACAAAAATGAGAAATTTATGTAAGTTTGCAGCATGTTCATTTGATTTTGTTCTTTTCCTTCTATCATGTCACTTAGTGGGATGTAGAATGTGTTGAATCATCTCGTTGATGATGACACGGTAGACTTTTGCTCACTAGTTGTCTATGTGCTTTACAGTATGAACCAGAGTTGTTTCCTGGCCTCATCTATCGGATGAAACAACCAAAGATTGTGCTTCTTATATTCGTGTCTGGGAAAATTGTCCTCACAGGAGCCAAGGTGAGACTAGAATGATGGCTTTTTGCTGGTGTTCCTGGGATCCATTGTTTTCATGTTTGTTATTATTTCAGGTGAGGGAAGAGACTTACACTGCTTTTGAGAACATATATCCTGTGCTTACTGAGTTCAGGAAAAATCAGCAGTGGTATGCAATTGCTTTCCTCTTCAAGTTTTCTCTGTCTTTATTTTCTTTGTATTGAGCTGATATCGATCTCAATGTTTAGTTTCTATGTTGTGCTTTTGTCGTCCCGGCCCTGATTATTTTTTCCTAATTGTTTTTTTTTTTTTAAATCACACAGAACCAACAGGATTTGTAATCAGAGCATAGTGGTGTCCTTGTTGCTGTGGGGAGCAGGGTGGAAGCCTTTCACCTTTGTTTGTTGACTTTGGCTAAATTGTGAGCATACTGTAAATAGGTGGAAGTTTGCTTTGGTTTGTGAGAAGTAGAGCCCTGCTAGTTAGGCAGGGTTTCTTTTTTGGTTGGGGTTGAAGTGGAGGAGATGTTTTATTCTGTTTATGACATGTATGATGAGTTTTGCGACAATAAATCACTATCAGAGATTGGGCACTTTGAATTTTGTACTAGATGTGATCCCTCTCTATTCCTCTTTTTTAACCTCTTTCGATTATGCATTGTAAAACTCCCTCTCGTTGAGAGGTTTGGGATCAAGCATTCTGATGCTCTCGATAATCAAGGTCTATGTTTTATCATGCTTTCATGCTTCACTTGCGGGAACTTGATTCTAATGCTCAAAGTCTTGGGAGAATCATCGTGGAATAACTTTGGGGATGTTCAGCATAGGGAAAAATGCATATGTATCGCACAATGAGGAAGAGCTTTACCATAGGAGTATTTATTAGTCAAAAGTTAAAAAGGATGATTGATCACCCAAAACATTAATCAATTTTTTTAATGAATTATTACCATCAATATCACATGAAAACCATATCTGTTCAAATATTTTTTCTTTGGAGAAAGTACAGAAACATTTTTACTTGATCAAATAAAATTGGAGAAGTAGTACCAGGATGAATATTCTTCCAGCGTCGCCTGAACCTGCTTGAAACAAAAAGGTCGGAGGTATCTACACAAAATCGTGAAATCAGGAGAAAAATAGAGGCATAGAGACAGCATTGCGAATTCCCAGCGAAGAAGAAGATGCAACATCACCACCACCATCAACCTCAACATCAGCAGCTCGCTGCCCTCCTCTCTATTGCCCTACCCAATCAAACCTCCGCTTCCGGCAACAGCGCCGCCGCCGTCAAGTCCTCGGCTTCAACGACCTCCCGTGAAGTCGACGAGTCGAGTCGACTCTCCGCCATCGACTCTCTCCGTCAGTTTATTCTTTACCCTCCCAACTCCCTCTTCGTTGCTCCAGCCGCTAATTTTCTCGCTCAGGGCTTCTCTCAGCTTCTCTTAGACAAGTATGCTTCTGTTTGGTTTACTCGATCCCTCTGATTTATTTATCACTGCGTGTTGCTTCCTGATGCTGAAACTCTGTTTGCCCTAGATTTCACAGATTGGCTTAGGCTTCTCCAGTAATGGTGCTTCTATCCATCTTAGAAATATTCAAAACAGTGGCAATAGTTAAAAATACCAAACCAAATGTAACAATCATGGATACCAATCACCGGCGAAATAAGGCGCAACAGTTTTCTTACAGGTCATGAGAACCAAAAGCAAATCATAAGAACAGAAGAACTTTCTCTCTAGGTATTACACAAGGAAGAATACAAACTAGTTTCGACTCATACATTGTGAGCTTAT
Organism: Drosera capensis; assembly: GCA_001925005.1. NCBI lineage: Eukaryota > Viridiplantae > Streptophyta > Magnoliopsida > Caryophyllales > Droseraceae > Drosera > Drosera capensis. Next base: position 2,899 of record LIEC01006443.1, read on the forward strand.
CTACTTGATTGGGCGCAAGTACTGCCTTTTGTTTTTTCACAATCCTATGCTTATTATTGGCCAGGTCTAATCCCGTGCAGCGGTTGGCAGCCACAGCATATGGGGCTTTGTGCTCGGTCTTGTGTTCTGTTCCGTTGGGGTCAAATGGAAGGCAGAATCATGTTATTTCAGGGACACTGGTTGACGGATTTGTAAATTGGGCTCTATCGTCCCTCAATAATGTGAGTGCTGGTGATCGGTCTGCAGAGCTGGCATTGGCCAGTCTTTGTGAATTTGTTTCTGTCGCAGATGCTGGGGCAGTAGAGAGATATGCCTTCCCCATTCTCAAAGCATGTCAAGAACTTCTAGAGGACGAGAGGACGCCGTTGGGTATACTAGGCGATATTCTGGGTGTTTTAACTACTCTGTCGCTACGGTTCTTCGGACATTTCCAGCCTCACTTCGCAGACATTGTAGATTTGCTTCTTGGTTGGGCAATGGTGCCTGGACTTGAAGACTCTGATAGGCAAGTCATCATGGGAAGTTTCTTGCAGTTTCAGAAACACTGGGTTAATGATCTGCAATTCCCTCTGGGTTTGTTGTCGAAGTTTCTAGGGGACATGGAGGCACTGCTCCAAGACGGAGCTCCTGGAACTCCACAACATTTTGTGAGGCTGCTTTCACTGCTTTCTTGTTTCTCTACAGTTCTCCAATCCACAGCATCAGGTTTGCTAGACATGAATCTCCTTGAGCTCATTGTTGAACCCCTAAGCAAGATGATGTCCAAGATTCTGGGATGTCTTTCTTTGATTGGAAAGAAATATGGTTGGTCAGGATGCATGGGGGATTCTTGGAGGTGCCTCACACTCCTTGCAGAAATACTTGGCGACAAATTTTCCAGCTTTTATACATCCTCCGTTGGTATTTTGTTTCAAAGCTTGGGTTTTGATGGTAGTAGCTCATCAGAAATAGGAGGGAAGATTACATCCATTCAGATTCATGGTGTTTTGAAGACTAATCTCCAGCTTTTGGCTATGCAAAAGCTTAGCCTGCTTCCGTCATCTGTTCCGAAGATTTTGCAACTCGATGCTCCCATTTCACTGCTCCGCTTGCATCCAAATCACGTTGTCGTCACAAGTTGTGCTGCTACTTACGTTTTCTTGCTTCAACACAAGAATGATGACATAGTTGAACACTCGGTGGACTGCTTGATTGAAGAGCTGACCTTTTTGAGTGGGATGCTGCAAGAGGTAACTGGTCATGGAGCTGCGGAAGCTGGCAATTCATCTAAAGTTTTTATGTCAACTCACCAGCTCTTGGCATTGATTGAATTCAATCTTAAAATCTTGATAAGTTGCATCTGCCTGGACAAAGCTGGCATTTCAGTCGGCCAGCCTGATATGGCTCCTATTTATCTCAGAAGGTTAGAGAAAATGTGTATACTTATGTTGTCAAAGTTGAACCCTTTTATTCCCCCCATCCAGAGCAGTGTAGGGTTGCAGACAGATGTCATAGAAATGCTGTCTAGGCTTTCTTCTGTTGAATTCTTGACCAAGCTCTCCATCCAGAGAAAAGATGAGGCTGAAGGTAATCTCTGGCAAAAAGATGATCTATCCATGAATTTTGCTGAGCTGAACTGTAGACATTCTGAAATAGTGGTTGATCATCTAGGAAAGTACAGCCAGATTCTCGTGAAATCTCTCAGCTCTTGTTCTCCCTTGAGCATTAAGGTAAAAGGACTTGATTGGGTCCATCGGTTTTTCCTGGATGTCATATCTACATGCGAAGATTATGATGGAGAAGTCACCTTGTGTGAAGATTCAAGACAAAATAATGTGGTATGGACAGTAGTTTGTGCTGTGACGAATGCTGCTTCAGACAGGGAATCCAGAGTCCGGTCTCGAAGTGCAAGTGTTCTTCTTGCGCTTCTACAAGCAAAGATTATTTGTCCCACTCACTTATATCCCATTGCTGAAGTGATCCTCGAGAGGCTTGGTGATCCAGATTATGGCATAAGGACTGAGTTTGTTTTCCTGCTTTCTCATGTCTTGCCTACCATGTCTTTATGTGGTTTAGTTGATAGTCAAAGATCCACCGTTGGAAGGTTCACTTCAGACGGCTGTAGCAACAGTGCTAACATGCACTGGCGGAGAGTACTTGCCCTCAAGCAGTTTAATAAGCGGCTCCATCCTCAGCAACTTGTTTCTATCTTGAATTACATCTCACAACGGTGGAAGGTGCCTCTATCTTCTTGGATTCAACGACTGATATACCGGTGCCAAAATTCAATGGAGCTGGTTCAGGGTCCAGTAGAAGAAGCAATGAACTTTGGTTTTGGTAGCTTGTTTTGCGAGGTACGAGTTGGTGAGGACTTTCTTGAAAAGGCTACCTCGGTCAACAATTTGGCTGGAATATGGTGGGCTATACATGAAGCAGCAAGGTATTGTACTACTGCTCGCCTGAGGACAAACCTTGGGGGACCATCCCAAACTTTTGCAGCATTGGAGAGAATGCTCATGGATGTTGTACATGTTCTGGAACTTGATACTGGACAAGGTGATGGCAGCTCAAGCATGCTCAGTTCTTCTGGTGCCCGTTTGCTGCCAATGTGGCTATTGCTAGAATTTGTTGAAGTCTTGAAGAAAAATGTGCACAATGCATATGATGGTTCTTCTGTCTTGCCCTGTGTATCTCGTCAGAGCTCAATGTTCTTCCGAGCAAACAAAAAAGTCTGTGAGGATTGGTTCTCTCGTATATGTGAACCCATGATGAATGCCTCATTGTCACTGCACTGGTATGACTGTGCAACACATTATTGTGCTTTGCGCTTGCAGGAGCTCAGGAATACTGTATCGTCTAGTGTGAATGACAAGCCTCGGGGTCATGCATCTGATAATATGGCTGTTGAATTTGCCGAAGATGTGTTGAGTACTGTAAAACACCTGGCTTTGGCATTGTGTAGAAGACGGGAACCAGAGGCATTGATTGGTCTGCAGAAATGGGTGTCTATGACCTTTCCTTCTCTATTTGTTGATGAAAAGCCGACACATGAGGGAAATGTAACGTATGGACCCTTGTCATGGATCCCTGGTCTGGTATATCAAGCGAAAGGTCAATATGAAAAGTCGGCTGCTTTGTTCACTCATTTGTTGCAATCGGATGATTGCCTCAACTCTATAGGTGCCGACGGCGTGCAGTTTGTAATTACCCGTCTCATTGAGAGTTACACTGCAATATGTGACTGGAAGTCTCTGGAATCCTGGCTGTCTGAGCTGCAAGCTCTACGTGCTAAGCATGCGGGAAAAAGTTATTCAGGTGCCTTGACAACTGCTGGCAATGAAATGAATGCTATTCATGCATTTGCGCACTTTGATGAAGGTGATTTGCAAGCATCATGGGCAACACTTGATTTGACTCCCAAAAGAAGCTGTGAACTTACGCTGGATCCCGGACTGGCATTACAAAGGAGTGAGCAAATGCTATTGCAGGCCATGCTTTATTACAATGAAGGCAAAATGGACAATATCCAGCTTGAAATACACAAGTCAAAGTTGATGCTGGATGAAGTTTTGACTGTTCTTCCACTCCATGCCTTAGATGAAGCAGCTCCTCATGCCATCCAATCGCACTGCATATTTGCCCTGGAAGAATCTTGCAAATATGTTGGTACCGAAGACAAAATGAAGAAATCCACTTATTTATTGAACTCATTTCTTCATGAAGAGACAAATTTCTTCAGTCCTTCGGGTCAAGATTGCAATGCACTAATGAAGATATTTAGGGTATATCGTTCGGTCCTTCCAAGTTCTCTAGCTACCTTGCAGCTATGCAAGAATACAATGAGGTTAGCTCGCAAACATGGAAATCTTGGGTTGGCAAACCGTTTGCATGGCTACCTCAAGGATCATGTAAATATTTGTTCCGAGGGAAGTTATCAGAACTTTCTATCAACATCTATACAGTATGAAGAAATCTTGTTGATGCATGCAGAAAAGAAGATCGTGGATGCATATGTGAGCATGTGGTCCTTCCTTCGGCCTAGCATGGTTTGTTTAGAAACGGTTGGTTCAACTGCTCCACATGGTTTTGTAAAGGCCAAGGCATGTTTGAAACTTGTTGATTGGCTTAAGCACGACACACATGATGTGGGATTGAAAGAAACATTTATCATGATATATAAAGAACTCAGCAAGGTTGATGGAGCCAATGAATCGTTGACAAATGCAGATTTGGTCTCTGGACCTAGCATGCATCTGATTATTGAAAAAATTGCTGGTTCAGCTGCAAAATTGTCCACGCGTCTTTGCCCTACTCTGGGGAAGTCATGGATTTCTTATGCCACATGGTGCTTCACTCGAGCAAAGGATGGGCTTATTCCCTCTCATGAAACCAGCTTTCTCTCAGGCTCCCTTTTGCCTAGTCTAGGTTCTGAGCCACTGCCTCTGAGATTGAAGTTAACTGCAGATGAAGTATCGGGAGTGGAATATATAGTAGTGCAGTCTTTTGGAAATAACTGCAGTCCAGGACATTTAATGGAAGAGGATGAACATAATAGTTCGTGTGGGTCTGGTGAGGATAATAATGCTAGCAGTATGAAGTCTGTAGTGCAGAGAGTAGTGGATGTCATTGAAGCAGCAGCTGGATTGCCTGGGGCAGAAGATGTTTCCTGTGAGTCACTTTCTGCTACAGTTGCTTCTCAGTTGCGGATGATTTTTCAAGATCCAAGTTTTGATGTCCAGAAAGAAGATTCCATCCTATCATCTTCACTTAACGGCTTGGTGGAGATTTGGTGGTCATTGAGAAAGAGAAGGGTATTTTTATTTGGGCATGCAGCCTTTGGTTTCATGCAGTACCTTTCATACTCGACCTCTAGGTCTGATAGTGGTCATTCCACTAGCTCTGCTCGCACAGCTTTCAGTGGAATGAGTGGAAGCTTGACCCTCAGGGCCACATTATACATTCTGCATATTCTTCTCAACTATGGCGCCGAGTTGAAGAATACTCTTGAACCATATCTCTTGTCTGTTCCTTCATTAGCATGGCAGGTTTGTACTATTCCAGGTATTCTCTTCGTATTCACTTGTATCATTTATTTTCTGCCGTATTGTGATGGTGAGGGTACTTTGTAGGACATAACACCTCAACTGTTTGCACGTTTAAGCTCTCATCCCGAGCATGTTATCCGAAAGCAACTGGAGGGTATGTTGATGATGCTCGCTCAGCTATGTCCTTGGTCCATTGTATACCCAACTCTTGTTGACGTAAATAGCCATGATGAGGAGCCCACAGAGGAGCTTCAGCACATATTGGATTGCTTGGTAATACAAACAGTGCTACATGTCTCTCCTGTGCGCATTTGTGTTAATGAAAATAGGCAATAAAATGACTACTGCTTCTTTTGGGTAGGAGGGGAATCATCAATCTTTGCACTACTTTAGCCAAATTGTTCAAGTGTAGGTAGGTGTTAGTTGACACTACTGAAGGAGTGCCATGGTAACATAATAATCTTTGCAGGTGCCTATGTATAAGGGCATATTTGAAGCTTTCTGGATGCCTCAAATGGAGTATGGCAATACAACATCAGTAGGGAGGTAGTAGCTGGTGCTATGAAAATAACTCCAATTAGCTCGAGTGTTTATCATGATCGCCACTGTCATTTGGATTGCCTTTTGGTTCTATTGTGACTTTGGTCTGGTCTTGACATCTCTTGGAGTTTTATGAATAATTCTCAGCAGTTTAGTTTGCACTGTCTTTTCTTTGCTCCTTTGGAAAGTTGTCTAATCTGCTTTTCATAAAAAATTGTCTTTTGTCTAGTACTGGAATATTGATGTGTTTCTTCATTATGCAGCTGAAACTTTACCCAACGCTGGTCCAAGATGTTCAGCTCATGATACGAGAGCTTGGTAATGTTACTGTTCTTTGGGAAGAGATTTGGCTTAGCACAATCCAAGATCTTCGCGGAGGTACCCTTAGCTTACAAATCTGATGCTTCTTTTCTTCTTTGTCTTCTCGTCTTGTGCAAGATAGAGGAGAACTTCGTGGTCATATCTACGTAGCCAACTATATAATGGGATAACAATTTGGTTTTTTATTGTTTGCTTTTCTTTGGAATAAGACCAGAATGTTGGAAATGCTTTCTAGGGTTAATTTCTGAACACTTGGTTTGTATTAGTCCTACCTTAACATGCCTCTTCCGTGAATGCTATTGTGAATCATGGACAATATACTGGGCCGCTAGATACCAAGTACCACTGGAATGAAGGGGGTTATAAAATGTCCAACTCGTGACCTTGTATATTCTTTGGTACTATATTGTGGGTAAAACTCTATCAGAAGTTCAAATGTGATAGAAGTTCTACACTAGTGATTGTTTTTTAACTTGTTCAAAATGCCAAAAAAATGCTGAGAGATATTCTTTGCTCTGCAGATGTGATGAGACGCATAAGCTTGCTGAAGGAGGAAGCTGTAAGAATTGCAAAGAATACTACACTTGATAACAATGAGAAGAGGACAATAAGTGCTGCAAAGTACTTAGCAATGATGACCCCCATTGTTGTGGCTTTGGATCGTCGTTTAGCTTTGATTTCTAGAGAACCTGCCTCACCTCATGAGAGGTGGTTTCAGGAGGAGTACAAGGAGCAGTTAAAATCGGCCATTTCAAAATTCAAAACGCCTCCAGCTTCTCCTGCTGCACTTGAGGATATTTGGCAACCCTTTGACAGAATAGCTACATCAATGGCATCTTACCAGAGAAAATGTTCGATCTTGATGGAAGAAGTTTCTCCACAGCTGGCTCATCTAACATCATCAGATATTCCGATGCCTGGCTTTGAGAGACAAGCAATGATAGCTGAATCGAATTTAGGCTGGTCTACTTCACATGGCATTGTCACAATTTCCTCTTTCTCCAGTGAGGCAGTTGTATTGCCCACGAAGACTAAGCCTAAGAAGCTTGTGATGCTAGGCTCTGATGGTGAAAGGTACATTTATCTCTTAAAGGGGCGAGAAGATTTACGACTTGATGCTAGAATCATGCAACTCTTGCAAGCTGTCAATAATTCTCTTCAATCATCTCCTGAAACTAGAGGTTCCTCTGTTTGCGTTCGCTATTACTCGGTGACACCAATCAGTGGACGTGCTGGCCTTATCCAGTGGGTGGACAATGTGAATAGTATTTATAATGTATACAAGGCTTGGCAGCAAAGAGTTCTGTTTGCACAATTATCTTCTACTGGTGATGACAATGTAAAAGGTACAGTTCCTCCCCCTGTTCCTCGGCCAAGTGACATGTTCTATGGTAAAATTATACCTGCACTCAAGGAGAAAGGCATAAGGAGAGTTATCTCGCGGAGGGACTGGCCTCATGATGTCAAACGTAAGGTTCTTCTGGATCTCATGAAAGAGACTCCAAGGCAGCTGCTTCATCAAGAACTATGGTGTGCAAGTGAAGGTTTCAAAGCCTTCACTTCCAGGTTGAAAAGGTACAGCTATTATATTTTCTAGGTTGAAAAGTTTCAAAGCATCCATTCTTGGCAGATCGTTACCTTAGCTTTTGCTTTTATTTTTTAAGTATGTAGGAATGGATGGAATAGTATGCCTATCTTGAAGAAATGGTTTTAGTATTCAGCTTTCAGCTGTAATTCAAACCAAAATGAGATCATTTAATTCTTCACAGTATTCTGTTTTTGTTGATGATTGCAGTGAAACTCATCATTATTCCTATTAACTTATGGTTTTGGTTTGACGTGCATCTATTTTCATAAGGTCGTGACATAATCATCTTGCTCGGTGTCTACAGTATCTACATGAGAGATGATGTTTCGCTTTAGTTAATTGAAGTCTGATAATATCTGTTTTTCTCTCTTTTTATCCGTGTAGGTTTTCTGGTACCTTAGCTGCGATGAGTATGATAGGACATATCCTTGGTCTGGGGGACAGACATTTGGATAATATTTTGCTGGACTTTTTTACTGGAGATGTTTTGCATATTGATTATAATGTGTGTTTTGAAAAAGGGCAAAGGTTAAAGGTTCCCGAGATTGTTCCCTTCCGTCTCACCCAGACACTTGAAGCTGCTTTAGGTTTTACTGGAGTAGAAGGACAATTCAGGGCTAACTGCGAAGCAGTGATTAGTGTTCTTAGGAAAAATAAAGACATACTTCTGATGCTGTTAGAGGTGTTCATTTGGGACCCGCTTGTCGAATGGACACGTGGAGAGTTTCATGATGAAGCAGCCCTTGCTGGTGAGGAAAGAAAAGGCATGGAATTGGCTGTCAGTTTAAGTTTATTTGCATCTCGTGTGCAAGAGATACGAGTTTCCTTACAGGTAATTATTAGAGTCTCAGCCTACTTTTTCCAAGGTTCAAACTTCGATGTGAACATTCTAAAATCTTGTTGAAGGTATAATAAAGAAGAGAAAATCCTTTGAGGCTCACGGAAGAACCTCCTCGATGTTGTTTCTTTATCAAACTTACTTTAATGTTTCATACAAGCATTTGCCCTTCATACGCTACAATGAATATCTGTTTGTTTGGGTTTTATCAATCTCATAATGTATAAAATCGTTGTCAATTGTATTCCTGTGTTTTAGCCTTAGTGCTTGACGTCTGCATAATTTCCCTGGTGGGTTTTCTTACCTTCGTTGCGGACGGTTTAGCTAAATGTAAGGGTGAGCTACGGAGTGATAGCCTCGAGGTACATGAATGTCATATTTCAGTTTGAGCACTCAACTGTCTGTTCTTCTTGAACTTCTTAATCATCTCTGTTAACAGATTATGTAATGAACTTTGTAAAATATCAGCCTTCATCCAAGTATAAACGGAAGAGCCGTAATGCTAGCAAGTTTTGAGACATGTTTTATATTAGTCAGCAATGTGGAGGTGCTTACTTGAGTTGTCCATCTCTTGCTAAATAAAGCTTGTTAAAAGTTGCTGTTGTACAAAACAAAAGAATACAAACTCGGACAAGATTTTATATCATAAATCTCAAAATCAATGGTCTGTAATATTCACTTGGGTGAACTATTTTGTTCACGTTAATTGGATTCTTACTTCTTATTCACAGACCACTATATCTTCTGACCTGTGAGACTCATTTGGGTTCTTGTCCATCTGCTAACTTTCTTCTGACCTATGACAGGAAGGCCATGACCTTATACTTGCTGCTGTTCCAGCTGTCGATTCTTCCCTTGAGGTGCGTGCTTTCTGTATTTTTTGAACAACTATCTTCCAAGTATATTGAAATTGAACTTATTGTAACTCTATCCTTGTTCTACAGAGGTTTTCAGATGCTCTAAACCAGTACGAGTTTATCTCTGCTCGTTTATTCCATGCAGAACATGAGCTGTCCACTCTTATTCGGCGTGAGGCATCAGCTAAGTCCCTCGTTGCTGATGTTACTTCTAAATCAGAAAACCTGCATGCCCTATATGAAGTACAGGCCCATGAATTCTCTCAGGCAAAGGTTGCTCTAACAGACAAGGAAAACGAGGCAGCTTCTTGGATTGAGCAACATGGAAGAATTCTTGATGCTGTACGGAGTGGCTCAATTCCTAACGTTCAAGCTGGCATGAAGCTAAGTGATAAAGGAGATAGCTTGTCTCTCACATCAGCTGTTTCAGTTTCAGGGATTCCATTAACTGTAATTCCTGAACCCACACAAGCTAAGTGCCGTGAGATAGACAGAGAGGCATCTCAGATTGTGTCTGAGTTAGAACATGGAGTTTCAGGCGCAGTGGCTGCACTTCAGTCGTATTCTCTTGCATTGCAAAGGATCTTACCCTTAAATTACCTTATGACAAGCCCCATGCATGGATGGGCTCAGATTTTGCAACTAGCTAACAGCACTCTTTCCTCAGAAGTTCTCTCCCATGCCAGGCTACAGGCGAGCGATCTTATGGTTAAGGAATTCAGTTATGATCAGGAGTCCATTAGGAACAATTATCTCAATTTATGTCTTAGAGTGGAGGAGTATGAACAAGAGATAGAGAAACTTGAGAAAGCATATGCTGAACTGGTGAGCTGCATTGATTCGGATGCTGAATCAAAGGCAAAAGATCGTCTTCTCTCTGCTGTCATGAAACACATGCAGTCAGCGGGCCTTGAATCACAAGGGAAACAAAATTTAAAGAAGGAAAAAGTCCTCTCTGTTTTGTATTCTGCTGTATCTTTTCTGTATGATGAGGTGAAGGGCAAGTTACTATGTATCTTGAAGGACTTCTCTGCTGTTGGGAACACAGACAATATGCTGCATCCTGGTTTTAGGGGTGTATCATCCCAACTAGAACAGTACATCGAGAAATGCACAGTTCTATATGATTTTGTCTTGGACCTGAGGAGGTTGACGGGTAATGGAAGAGCAAAAGGTGATACAGGTCTGCACCATCCTGTACAAGTTTCAGTAGGTAACTGGCCTTCCAATTTCAAAGCCGCTGTTGCTTCTTGTGAAGACATAGTCACCCAACTGACTGATTCAGTGCTGCCGCATGTACTGAAGTCCATTCTTTCATGCAATTCTGAGGTAAGGGATGCATTTGAAGCGCTCTCTCATATAATAGTTTCAATTAAGACTGCTTTAGAGCAGCTTGTTGAGGTTGAATTGGAGAAGGCATCACTTCTAGACTTGGAGAAAAGCTACTTCATGAAGGTCGGGCTCATCACTGAGCAGCAGTTGGCCCTTCAAGAAGCTGCGGTTAAGGGAAGGGATCATTTATCCTGGGAAGAAGCCGAGGAGCTTGCTTCCCAAGAAGAAGCTTGTAGAGCCCAACTAGATCAACTTCACCAATCGTGGAATCAAAAGGGCATGCATGCTTCATCTTTAACCAAGAAGGAAGGGAATGTAAAAAGTGCTTTAGTATCCATTCAGCTTCATTTTCTTTCCCTGCTTAGTCCCCAAGAAGGGAAGAGGCCACTTGGTATCAGAAGCACAGCTTTATTATCTGCTTTGGATAAGCCTTTTTCTGACTTGGAATCCATAGTAAAACCATGTTTGGCAGATGATATTCCAGTTCATTCTTCTTTAGGTGATATTCCTCATTTGGCTAAAGTTCTGAGCTCTGGATCTCAAATTGCAGAATACATATTGAATTTTAAAGGATTGCTGGGTGGGCATTCTTTTTTTATTTGGAAAGTCGGGATCATGGAATCCTTCCTTGACACAGTTATGCACCATGTAGCTTTATTCATCGACCAGAGTGCAGGATTCGATCATCTTGTTGATGTTTTAAAGGAAAAACTTATCTCCCAGCTACAAAAAGTGATTGGTCAGTTCCTGATGCAGGAAATTGTTTCTGCCCTGCTGGGTCGATTGAGAAAGGAAACTGAATATTTGAAACAACATACGGAGGAGAGCAGGGAACTTGGTCTCGATTCAGCGGAAAAGGAAGCTGCAACACTGAAAAGGGTCCAGGCGATGCTTGAGGAGTTCTGTAATTCTCATGAAACCGTTGTCGCAACTAGGTCAGCTGCAACCCGGGTTCGAGAGCAGGTTAATAATCTGAAAGAGGTTATTCAAAGAACATGCTTTGAGATTGTTCAGATGGAGTGGATGCACAATGTCATTATTTCTCCCTCACATAGCAGAAGGCCAATATCTTCAATGTTCCTTGAAAGTAATGACCGAACAGGGAAGCTCTTGAGCTTCAATAGATCTAAGTTATTGGAAAGCATCCGATCTATTGTCTCAAAGTTAGCTGAATCAATAGAATCCCTTCAGGCTTGTGAAAGGACCTCCACCACGGCGGAAGGACAACTTGAGAGAAGTATGAATTGGGCTTGTGGAGTCCCAAGTGCAAGTTCATCTGGTGGCAGATCCCATAGTTCAAGAATTCCTTCTCGGTTCCATGAGCATTTGAAGACTCGCCAACAGTTGCTGCTGGAAGCTCGGGAGAATGCTGCGGATATCATGAACATTTGTTTGGCAATTTTGGAGTTTGAAGCATCAAGAGATGGCATTCTTTGTACCTCAGGTGATATAGCTGGTAGAGATGATGGAGCATGGCAGCAAGTTTACTTCAATGTGGTGACGAGATTGGATGTCACTTTTCATGCGTTTTCTCGTGAGTTGTTGGATGATCAGTTTGCAGATCTATGGGTTTTACCTTTTTGAACATTTTAAAATTGTTATCGGGTAAATTAATCATTTTCTTGACCACCCAGGGGCTGAGCAAGATTGGAAATTGGCTCAAAGTAATTCTGAGGCTGCATCAGCTGAGTTGTTCGTTGCCACAAATGAACTCCGTAGTGCTTCTGTGAGAGTAAAGTCAGCCTCAGGTCGTGCCTTTGCTGATTATCTATACCATCCTCATGCATAGTACTATATCTTGTTTACTTCCAGATGTATTTTTCGGCTGCCTTTTTTGTCCTTCGGGGGTGAGGCTTGCTGGGCGAACTGAAATGGGAGAAGAACTTGCAATGTTATGGATAATCAGTGTTTTAGTAATTATTGTTGGTTGTTTACTTTTTGTGTACTGATGGTCTTCTGATGTGTCTCGATTGTTTCTTTGCATGCTTAGGTGAAATGCAGAGCACTCTTGTTCAAATGAGAGATTGTGCCTATGAAGTTAGTGTTGCACTATCTGCTTTCAGTCGAGTAGCTAAGAGTCATACCACTCTGACTTCTGAATGTGGTGTGATGCTTGAAGAGGTACAGGTCCTATAAAAGCACTGGACAAGCTTGTGGATTTATTATGCAAATTGATGGCCAAATCATCATCTTCTTATCAAATCTGATACTTTCTTGGTGCTTCAAACCTGCTTGATGTTCTGTCCTGTAGGTTTTGTCTATAGCCGAGGATCTCCCTGATGTTCATAATTTGGCAAAAGAAGCTGCCTCTGTGCATTACACTCTTACAAAAGAGCTCTCCAAGGTGCCTGCCTTTAATCGTTTCCCATAGTTTATTAGTTTTGGATAAAATTATCACGACTAGTGTTTTTTTTTTTTTTTTTGAACTTGTTTCTCTTCCAAATGATTGCTAGCTTTTGAGTGGGTACTGGGTAGGTCTCTTCCATTACCCACTTTTTTGTCTCGAGTATCCTGCAAATGGGAAGTACGGCAGTTTTCATGAATCATCTTGGAGTATCTGATTTTGTGCATCGTTTCTTGAACATCTTCGATGGTGATTGAAACAGGGCTGTGAAATGCTCCATCCACTTGAATCTCTGTTGTCCAGCGATGTTACTGCTATGACAGATGCTATGGCCCGGGAAAGAGAGACCACAATGGAAATCTCTCCAATCCATGGGAAAGCCATATATCAATCTTATCGTCAACGAACTTGGGAGACTTGCCAGTCTTTTAAGCCCTTGATACCTTTGCTTATGTCCTCTGTGAAGGAACTCCATTCCATGTTGACTGCATTAGCACAATCAGCTAGCTTTCATGCTGGCACTCTGCATAAGGTAATATCCTTTAGCTAGTTTCCCTCATGTTTCAACTGATCTTTGTTGCAGAGGGAGTGAAAGTACTTTCTTGATTTCCAGGCCCTAGAAGGTGTGGGAGGTGTGGGAGAAGCCTCTAAGACAAGTTCGCTAGATGTTAATGCATCCAGGAAGAACAATGTGGATGATTTTCCTGATTATGATAATGTACATGGGACAGTGCTCTCTCCACTTCCAGATCAGATGGATGAAACTGCAGCAGGTACGAGTGTGTTCTCTACACCGGAAAAGAGAAGGGTTTCTCCTCCGGATGGCATTTGTAGTATCAGCTCATCATCAAGGAGCAGCTCAGACCCAAATCTTTCAAATGGAATTAGCTGCATTGAAGCTATGGAGCAGCTTTCCATCAAACCTGGTGTTGAAGATAATGGAGATTATTTGAGAACCTCCATTTTTTCTGAAAATGAGAAAGAAGAGATCCAAAAATCCACCGAGTTTGATGAGGCGAAGAGCCAGCATGACATCGTGGGTTTCAATGGCAACAAGGTGACAAATGTAGATGTGGAAGCCGTTAGATCTCCTAAAGGTTTATCAGATACCTTTGAGGACAGGCCAAAAGAATACTTGGAGCTGAAGCTTCAGACTGAAGGTGATTTATCTACTATGTCCGGAGCTGATATTGTAGATCGAAATCAACAAGGCCAGCCACCCAAGAAAGATGGTTCTCAAGTAAATAGAGGTACGAATGGAGCGTTTCTCCTCCAAGTTCAACTTGTTCCTCTTTGTAGAAAAAACCTTTGGTTTTTGTTTGCTTGGTTTTGTTTTAACTACCTCCCGTAAAGTAGAGAAGCATCTTTGGCCTGAAAATGGTAGTAAAGCTCAAGTGTGACTGGTCCTATTTGTACGTTATTAGGATTGATTGTTGAATTTTGAGCGCAGGAGGACCTGCGAGCTGTAAAGTGTGAACACCTAAATCTGAAAGAATATCTGAAGTGTAATAAAATACAGAAAGGATCTTTTGGACTTTTCTAGGGATGAGCATCAGCTTGAACTGTCGTTAAATCGAGTTCCCAAAAAAGCTCTTTTCTACTGCAATCCACCCATTCCGTATGATATGGGTCAACAACTCATGTCTGGACGTAGTTAGTACTCAGTGTACCAACCGATGGGAGATAGGTTGGCTACCTATGTTTATTCTGCTACTTGTCCTATTTTCCATGTGGTGTCACCTGCTTAGTAAGATCGTTCTATTGTGTCCTTCAGTTCTTGGTTCAGAGCCTTGTAGGCTAGGTACTAGTTACACTGACCCTTTCTTCTACTTCTACAAGATCCTTTGATAGAGTCCTGGAGATGGTCACCATGCAATCAGTCAATAGTATTGAAAGTCTTTTCTTTTTTCCTGACATAGCGCACAAAAAAAAATTGTCTCTGGTCTTGGCGATCCAGTGGTCGCATGGCAATTGGATGCTTGTACTGTTTGGATACTGTTACTGGAATCTTGTGGGTAGCTGCTGCCCAGTGTAACCTTGTTATTGCGCTAACAAGGGATAACAGGCTTACGTTTTCTCATCCTCTTTGAATTCCAGGAGCAGTTAAAAATGCTTTTGCAATCTCTATTTTGAGGCGAATTGAGATGAAATTGGATGGCCGAGATATATCTGAGAATAGGTAACCTTGTTTTCACATCATTGTGGGAAGACTTGCTCTTTTCTCCATTTGAATCACTCGTGTAAGCCTTCCCTCGTAGATTGTATTTTTACTTGAATCTCTTCTCCTTGTTTGCAGAGAAACTACTATTGCAGAGCAGGTCGATCATCTGTTAAAGCAAGCGACTGGTATAGATAATCTATGCAACATGTATGAAGGTTGGACGCCTTGGATTTGAAGTTGCTTTATGAGATGCTAGCAAGGCACTGGCAAGCACTTGTTGACACTGAACGACCACGGCATTTGCAGTGAGGCTGGGGCATGTTGCCTCTGTATGGTTCACTAGCCACTGCAGCACTTGCTGGTAATATTGGTCGTGTGTGGTATTTACCTCCATGTGGCTACCCCTTGTTCCTCTATTTTGATAATCAGAAAAGATTCCTTTGGGGGAGGAGGGGGGGGGGGGGGTTTTGTTGTTGCTGTTCGAAGTTATGCAGCTATTGCCTCGGGAGGGAAGAGCAGCAACCCCATATTGGAGAGTTTGTTGTTTATTTTGTGGAATCTTTCTATACAAGATGAGTATGATCAAGTCCACTCAACAAGTATGGTTTAGCCTAAGGGGGCAGCTCCACAGTTGATTGCAAGGATTGATTGCAGAAGTTGTGTTACCTGACTATTGTTCTGTCCGCTGAATTAACTGTTGGATTTCGTCATTGCAGTGGATTATCTGGGAGGCAGTAATGGGGTTCAGCCGGTTGGGTTACGCTCTGGAAATGGAGGTTTGCTTCGAGTCACCAGTCTCGATCTTCGGAATGCTAAATGGCATACCTTTGGGCTCTGAGAGATCCTGCATATCTTGCAACACGAGGTTGCGTATATTTGGCTCTTCGATCTCAGTATCCCACTAGTGGGGTACTCGTCATGTGATCTTCCAGGTGTGATATCTTATTATTGGAGTGGGGGTGGGCAATATATGCAGCAGATTTGTGGCTTGAAGTTATCCTCAGTTAGGGGCTGCATGATACGCATGGCAAGGCAAGTATGTCGCTCTCTGTATCCTACCCTTCTCTCAAAGTTAAAACGTATAACCAGATTTTGCATATTGTACTGTGGTATATTGGCTCAGAATTAAACCTGTTTTTTGGTTTTTCAGATCTGCCCAAAGCGATGCCGGTCAATCTGGGGCATGTCGTTTGGTCTGTTATCTCAGGTCAGATATCATCTCACGAAAGGATTTCATCTTGCAGAACAGAATGCATGTCAAGGCCCAAGAATGGCAATTCACTCCAGAGTTGAGAAGATTGGTATTTGTGTTTTCTCTTGCACGCATCTAATAATGTTTGTGGTAGTTAGACATGATCATCGGATGTTATGCATACTTCCAATGATGTTGTAGTCCTATGGTTGAATCAAGTTGGAATCGATCCAACTAAACAAAGGTTTTCTTCCAAGTTTTGCTCTCTTGACGTTACACAATCTGCCCGCCCCGAAATATTAGCTTGATTGACTTCCTGTTGTAAGACCTATTATGCTGGGCTCGCTATGAGTAGGCTTTACCAAAAGAAATGAAGCGTTTATAGGGACGCAATACTTACATATATATAGACCATAGCCCATAGCTACTTTTAACAAATCCAAAATCTACATGAATATGCTGCGGTTTACAAGTTACCATTTTGTACATAACAAAAGAATTTTGACCTCATTTGAGCTGCAATTAGTGCAGGCATGCCTAATTAATCCGTCCGCCTTTCCCTTTCGCATGTTGCTTCATCCAACTGGATTGCGACTTGGTCAGCTCACCGGAGTAGGAGGAGGACCACATTTATCAATAGGTGCTGGGTCGTGGTCACAGAAATGACCTGTTCTCGTCCTCGTTCACGTGGTGAACTCAAAATCATGTCCAATTGTCTTGTGCCGCCTTTCACATCACAACGATCTGCTCACATGATGATGGTGCATTCAGTCATGTACGTACCCGCCACACCTTCACCGACTTGTCCAGACTCCCGCTGTACACAATCCATGAGTTTCCGCCGTCGTAGTTGCCGTCCATCCTCCTCCATTTGGTTATTGTAATATCCCGAAATAAATTTAATAAGGAAGTAAATATTTTAAAAATGGTAAGGTATATATTTGAACGATGCAAGAATCCCGCGAAAATCTCAACCGTTTCCATAAATATTTCAATTACGTCTCAATATAAATATTTTCAAAATTTGTTGACCTCGCAAATTTTGACCTAGCCTCCGAGGAAAACAGAGACCGTAAGGGGTAAGCTATCGTCTCTCGTTTCGATTTTGTTTCCGTCTATGTTTTATTTTCCTTCTCGTATGATGACTGTATTGTCGGATTCCGACCGTCGAGCCGCATTCCCATGAACGAAAACACCGCATTCGATAGCCGTACCCGACCTCGAGCTCGGCCCCGACCCCGTCGCCCTTTCCTTTCCCCAACCCCGCCGACCCCTAGGCTGGAAACCAGCCACCCGATATAGCGGGATGTCTCAGATCTAGCCCCGCCTAGAGTCTTCGACTTCCCAACGCTCTCTCCAACCAGATCCGACCTATCTCGATCTTGCCCGGCCTTGTCGATGCTCCTTGATGTCGGAAACGACCCGAGGGAAAACAGGATTTAACCATCCTTGCTTGACGATGAAGACCCGCATTCGACGATGATTCCATTGCACACAAACCCGATCGCTTCGATCTGTCTTGGCGTCGTTGGGGCTTGATTGGCGTTTCACATCGTCCAATGGCCGGTACCTGCTCACAGCCGACATTCCTTGGTCCTCGCCTGAGACTTCCCAGCCTTCGTGTTCAGCAGAGGAGGAGGAAAAGGGATTAACCCTTTTTTTTGTAGTTGAATATCAAATGTTACACTTGTTGTGTACAATACGCAACTGTACACACACGCATATACTATTTAGATACTAATTCTAACGTACTTATGTTATTTATTTTATTTTAGGTACGAACGTTACGGAGGAACAAGAATAAACTTGAGATTATCTGAAGAAATTTCTGATTTTATAAATGACGAGGTAACACACATCGTTACCCTAAATTTATGTGTGTGTGATTTGATTTATGTGATTGTGTGATCACGTATCTGCATGATAAATAAAGAATAAAAAATATGTTGTACTTGATTGACTTGATTTGTTTGCCAGAAGCGTAAAGATGAAACCTGTAGAATATTATAGAATTTAAATAACGATCTCCTGTATATTGCTTGCTCTTGAT
>LIEC01006444.1:0-27797 GCA_001925005.1 Drosera capensis
CACCCACCCACATCCACGCAGCCAACCTAGTTCTCCAAACACCCCCTCCCTCCTGCCCTTTTTTGTCGCATCAATTGCATCCCTCAACTCCTCCACTCCCCCGATGCAGACCAGGAACCGCGCGAAACGAAAACAACAATCTACAGGTAAAAATAAAAGAGCGATTCTTCAGGTTCGGAACCCTCGAAATGTAATGTTATCGTTTTGAGATGGGATGAAGAGGTAATTCGAGTGGGAAAAGTGGGAGAAGAGGAAGAATAATAAGAGATGGGAAGTAGGTAACCAGCAAAAGGAAAAGGTTGTGTTGGGGGTTTAATTAAATTCGATTGAAGTTGGTGAAACTGTTTTTGAGTTTATAATTGTCGATTTCCATGATGGTAGGAGTTCTGCTTGTAAGATTTTTGTGGATTGAAGTGTTGATTTCAGGAATTAACGTTTTGAATACGTTATTTTGCGGCATTTCTTCATAAACAGGCTTAATGGAATCACTGAAGACGCAGCATATACCCGCTTAATGTTTCTCTGAAAAGCTTAATATTGGTTAGTAGCACTTAATAAGATATGTTGGCCAGTTCTTAAGCAATAAGAGAGGCATTAAGCACAATTTAGATCACTTTGAGTAGAAAAAAATAAAAAAATTACGGTGGCAGGAGACAAAGAAAGGTTCCGCTTGTGCTATTTGCTTTAAGAATTATCATTGTACTGTCCTGGATCCTTATAGTGAATGATTTGCTTTAGTCTTTGCCTACTGTTATGATACAAGGAACTTCTATTCGATTCTGTCTTCTGTTAAGTAAAGATCCTCCTTGTTTTGCTTTCGTTGAGACTTGAGACTGTTACAAATTGATGGATATTGTTTGGCTTTAGGTACATTGGAGGAACTATCTCAAGATGGTGTTGATTTGCTATTAGAGAGAGCGAACCCAATGAGGAAGGTGTGTTCTTGTCTTTGGTCCTTTTCTTTTCTTTTGTTTTTCAGAGCCACTATCTTGAGTGTCACTCCACAATCATCATGGTTTTGGCTCATGACTTGGGTTCACTCTGGTTTGAATTGTTAATTTTTCATGTAAGCTTGCTGTAGTCAAAAGATCATGAAATAGCCACATGTTTTGTTATTTATGAAGTTTCTACTTTCTGAACACAATGGGCTCGGTAGCACAGTAGCACCCCGCCGAAGTTCATGAAAACAAGCATCATGCCTTAGATATTTTGAAGCGTCATGCTGTACTATCAATTTGTCTTGACTTCCATGATTTTTCTAAGCTCCTATTTCCCCTTCTCCAATATTTCCTATCCAATCCAGGTTGAATTCCCTAGGCTTTTGAGGAGGGGGTTCGCAAATTGAAATTCCCTTAGGCTTTTGAGAAGCCCTGATGAAACCAACCATATTCCGCACATTCAATAGTTTATCATGCTTCACTTCAGGATGGGTCAAGTTTTTCTAGTTTGCAATTTCTTCCCAACCATCCAGTTTTTATGGCATGATTGGCATCTCATGTATGGTTATGTGAATTAGTTAAACCAAAGCACTTTGATGTGTTTCATACTTCACAGTGACATGTCTTTAGACTCATCATGCTGGATTGGGTTAGAGAATTTGAAATTTATCATTTCTTCACATCAATATACTATCTTCTTTCAAAAACTTAGATGGCATTCCATGGCATGCCATTAGAGGTGTTTTTGTGATTTTTATATTTTAATAGGTTTTAAACATATATTTTTGGTATTAAATACTTTTTGAAGGATGTTTTTGTAATCAATATACTATTATTTTAATTCACATAACATTATGACATATCATAAAATGTCATTTTCATGGAACAAGTGCGTCACCCGCGCGATGCGCTTGGAATATCCTAATCTTATAAATGACTAATTATTCATAAATTTGTTGTTTGATAAGACTACTTATCTTTATATCATCAATATTTTGTTCGCTACTTACATATCATGTTAGATGTTTATGAAATTATGTCGATTTTATTGAGAGTATTTAATGAATTCTCAAATATATAAACTAACTTGGTAAAATGAAATGAATAGACGAAAAATATCGAAAGATTCGAATGATTTTTTTTTTCCTTTTTCTCTTTTTAATGAAGTTTTCGAATATTTTGTTCGTTTTTTTTTGGTAAAAACTCTTGGGTTTTTATAGTAAAATATTTTCAATCGTATCATTTTTTCGTACAAATTAACACTAACGACAAAGATATTTACACACATATTCTTTTTTCATGACACATACAAAGGGTTAATAATATCTATGAACTACAAAAGAGAAAATATGAAAAGTTTTTTGTTTTCTTTTTTTAATAATTATTACTTTTTATGATTTTTTTGATCAATTATTATTGTTGATTATTAAAAATATTGAAAGTGAAATTACTATCGAACCCTTCAATGATAATTCAATTGATTTATATGTAGATATCAATATAGGATGGCATATCATGGGATGATACTTCGAATTAAGAATATATATTGATATATTGATTTGATATATAGATATATAGATGCATGAGAGATATTTTTGTAATTGTCATGAGGAACCGGATGCCAAGTGATGCTTGATCCTCTCTAGACTCACCCGCGTATCCTCGCCCACCGTCGCCTGCAACACACAACATCAAAACCAAAACAATAATCAAATCAATCAAAAACCCTAAAAGTTCCCCCAATTTATTCTCCTTATAGGATCTCATCAGTTGAAGCTGAGAGCTTAGATCACGAGAGAGACTAACCGTGGAGAATCTATTGGTGGCCATTGAAGAGAGAGGTGGTGGGGGCACCGGAGATGGTGGAAGTCGTCGACGGTGATTTGGGAAGGGGATGATGATCGACGGTGGTGATCGGAGGTGGTGGTGATGATGATGTGTGTTTTGTAGAAGGTCGACGAAGAGGAATGAGAGAGGTGAATGGGATAAAATTGTATGTTTGGGGGAATGAAATTCCATGTGTATGGTTTTGGAATTAGTTTTCCAAAACTATAGATTTGGGTAATTTTCTAAAAACATATTATTATTAAATTAACTTCTAAATTATTTAGAAATTTTAATTATGTTTGATAATGTTGTCAAATATTTTCATAAAATTTCTTTTGGATAAACGAAATATATGTACATGTCTCTATAATATAATCTGCATGAAATTATTACGATATTATCAAACTGTATCCCATGAGATCCTTAAAATCTTCTTTTTTTGTGCTTGGTTTTACTCTAATTTTTCTTCTGTATTGAAATTATGATATTTTTTAAATTATTCGAATCACTCCATGAATTAGATCAAATTGTTTTAGTGATTAATATAAAAACCTTTTTCATTTTTTCTTTTTAGCAAAAGTTTTTGGCTTTTGTAGTAAAATATTTTCCATCGTTATCGTTTTCTTCCAATAATTAACATTAACAACGAAAATATTTATACACAATTTTTTGTCATGACATATATAAAAGGTTGAATAATACCTATGAACTACAAAAGAGGTAATATGAAAAGTTTTTGTTTTTGTTTTTCATAATTATTGATGATTATTAAAAATATTGGGGGTGAAATAACCATTAAATTCATTAGTGGCATATAATAGGATGGGATACATGGTATCTCATTCTAATTTAATAATATATATTGATATATATTGATTTGTTGTTATATTTTAAAAGGTATTCTTGATATTAAATACTTTGTATTTCATGTAACATTTAAACCCCATAAGAATGTTGTATGAAAATGCATATTCATGAATGTAACAGACCGAATCTGTTTAAAGAGCCTTTTGAATGACCCGACTCCATTTTAATGAGTTTCATGACACTTGTTTCCTAACGTTACTTTCCCTACAAACCGTTATTCTCCACCTGCACACAACCTCGCTTTGCTCTTCCCCTTGTCATCTTCATCTGGTAGTGGAATGGTAGTTTTGTTGTGGATTGTTACTTAGCTGGCAATTGGTGTTTGATAATAGCATTCTAAGGCTTAAATTTAGGAATAGACTCCATTTTTCTCGAATCGGTTTGGGTTGGCTGTTGCGTTGGTTTACAGTTTGTTTTATGTCGATTTGGATAAGAAAACAAGCACCTTGGTGGCGATGATGTGTTTGGCTTGCTAGGTTGGTACTTCTTGGGTTTCTGAGCGGCTTGGTTCAAGTCTTGCTTGGAAGGTAAAGGTTTGGATCATAGTGTTTGATGTTTGATATGATCGGGTATGACGATGATTTTCGGAATAGGAGATGAAGATATGATGCGTTTCTGCTTTTGTGGGTTTGGTGCTTGATGGATTATGGACTGGGTTTAATAAATTGTGATTGTTTTTTGCGTTTGCTTGTTATTGATAGTCATTATTCAGATTTGTGAATAATGAAATGCTTTGTGGTTATGTGGATTGATGATTAAATGGACTGTTAAATGCTGTGTAATCTTGTAGTTGAATGGGACCGGGAAAGAACTCTTTGTAGCAGATGGCCCAAATGCAATTGCAGCTGTGAGTTTATTGATTATGAAAGGAGACATTTTTTTTCAGATTTTAGCTGCAGTGACGACTGTGCAACTTTGGTAGTATCTTTGAAATTCTATGCTCATATATTTGATCATGTCATGGAAAAGTTGTGTCGTGGGTCGCCCATCAACTGTGATGAAACCTTAGATTTGCACGTTCACTTAAATATAGTCTAATGTATTTGGGATGAATCTCAAAGTGACATGTTTAAGCTTCCCAACAATTCACTGTCGGAGTGTAGTCTAATGTAGTAAGATATGCATGATAATTGTATGCAGCTGGAAAGAATTTGATAATGCAGTGGAGCCTTTAGATACTCTAGCTAACGATTTGTGGACGATTAGTATTTTTTTCCACCTTTTTTCCAATGTATTTCCAACATGGTAACTTAGGTGTTTCTATATCATGAGACATAGAACTTTTGCAATCAAGGGTTTTTCAATGGTGTAATGGAATTTCATGTTTTTTTCCTTTTGATCCAAGTGATTCAGAAACTTCATACTTGGTTGTTATACATCCATTAGTAGTCAAATGTAATAATGTTAAGACACATCGATTTCGCTTGTGTTATTCGGGGGAGGTTTATGGTCAGCCAAGTTGATATGATTACATGGTTTAGATATTGTTTCTTGTGATATGGCATCTGATTCGTTGTTAGTGATTAACTCCTCTTGTATTACAAAATACCATGCAGTGTGCGGGTAACAAACTAGTTTTATTGAAGTAAGATAGTAAACTCGGTGTGGTGCCAATTTAAGATCGTTGATCAATACGGTGAATTGTGTCTACATTTGGTTCAGTATGTATTTTATTGTTGGATTTTTGGACATATTGGGAAAGTGTGAAAAATATGTGCAAACATTTTGATAAACTTGGATCCCCCCTCTCTCTATCTAATGTTTTCGTTGGTATGTTTTTTTTCCCGTTTTTGCAATTTACTGTCAACTCATGGTTGTATCAAAATATTATTTTCCATATTGACTTATGCTGCCTTATTTCCTAAATTCCTATAATATGATATTTCCTCTTTGATTCATTGTCTAATAGAAACATTAGAACCCTCTTTTTTCCGTGATTATGGTCTCTCTCTGATGTTTGTTGAATTTGATTTCTTCTAGGGTAAAAGTTGGGTTCCGAGTAAGAGTGATCAATGTGTTAGTACATGCCAGATTGATACTTCCAATGCTGAAGTTCCTGGTCGAAACACATTGGAAAGCATAAACTTGGATATGCGGGTTGATATGCAAAATCATGCTAGAGCATTAGATGGAAGAGATGACTCCGATTGGGAAGATGGTTTAATACCACAAGCGTACTCTACAGTAACCACTCAAAGTGAGCAAGTCAACGGAGTTACCATAGAATTTGATGGACTTCCTAGTTCTGCTAAACAGAATCCTATGAAAAGAGCAACTGCAAAGGATAAGGTAAAACAAAATTTTGATTTGATGATGATGATTATGATAGGTATTCAGTTTTTTGTTTCAGAAATAGATTTGATCATACATGGTGTGTGCAGGAAGTTGCAGAACTTGTTCATAAGGTCCACTTGCTCTGTTTGCTAGGGAGGGGAAGGTTGATTGACAATGCTTGTAACCAACCTTTGATTCAGGTACTTTTTGTGTGGCACGATTCTTGTAACTTAAAGTGATTGACAAGGCAGGTTCTAATTAAGTGTCAATGAGGTATATTAGCTTCAAATTACCATTGTGTATTAACTTTTCCCATCGTACATCACCACATGTCAAGTTCCAAACACACACAATACCCCAAGTGAAAATAAATGGGGTTTAAGGATTCGAACTTGTGACCTAATGTATGTGTTTGAATATCATGCTGATGGTCCAACTTTAACAAACCCAGAGAACCGATGGCGAAAGTGCCCGATAGGCACTTCTGGATGCTGTAAGTTTTAAAACTTTGATAGCTTTGATGAACTAGTTCCCTATCGCCTATGAAATTCCGTAAAAGTCCAATAAATGAGTGCATCATTTCTGCTAGGGTATGATTTCGCATTTTCGCTCCTAATATTGTTCCATTGGTTCTTGTTGCTTCCAGCTCGGCATCTAACTTTATCTCTGCATCATAGGATAGCCTATGAGGAAAGATCAATGGGCATTTTATTATGATATCTCCTTTTGTAGCGTCCCAACCTATTCTAGGTTGAAGCTCTTGAGGCCTTGGCTTAAGGAAATGCATTCTCATAGCATAGTAGATATATCAAATAAAGTGCAGATTCTTAGAACTGAGTTGTGTAATGTTCATAATTTATTGGCTTGAGATTTTCATGCATGCAAAGGATAAAGAGCCTGAGGCAGCAGTTGTTGCTTATTCAAGAAGCTGATGTGGATTTCTTCAGGCAATTGGCAAAAACCAAGTGGTACTTAGGTATGAATCGTAATTCCAAGTACTTTCATGCCTATACTAAGGGGGAAAGGAGGAGAGCAAGGATACCTAGCTTGATGGGGGATGATGGATTGGTAATTTCGTATCTAGTTGTTGTGGCTAATCAATTTATATCCTTTTGCCAGAAGACGTTGGAGATGTCAATATCCTAGATCAGCTTCTTTTGATTCTTCAGTCATGCTGACGTGCTCCAACCCTGATGGCTTCTCTTCTGCTTTCTTTAAAAAAATCATGGGGGTATCATTGGCTTTGAGGTTTGTCAAGCCATTCTTGAGTTTTTTGATAATGACGAGATGCTTAGGCAGATAGCATTATTATTGGCTTAATACCTAAAGTTCCTCTGGCTTGTAAGGTTGGGGATTTTAGGCCGATGTCATATTGTAATGTTACTTACAAGCTTATTTCTAAGGTTATGGCTAGACGATTGCAAAAGGTCCTTCCTTTTATTGTTTCTGATTCTCAGGATGCATTCATCAAAGGGAGATTCATGTAACATAACATCATGTTAATACAAGAGCTCTTGCAAGGTTATGAGAGGAAGAATGTTTCCCCCGTTGTATGGCTAAGGTAGATTTACAGAAGGCCGGTCTTTGAGTCTATCAATTGGGGAATCCTTGATGATATTCTGGAGGCTTTCTTATTCCTATCTTCATTCAGGTCATGTTTGATGACATGTATCTCTTCTCCTTGGTTTTCTTTGTCCTTGAAGGGAGGTATCTATGGTTTTTTTCTTAGGAAACATAGCCTTAGACAGGGGGATCCAATATCCTCATATGTCTTATTTTGACCATAGAATATCTAACCAGAGGCTTGAAGAGGATGAATGGGGATATGAGGTTTAGGTTCCATCCCAGATGTGGAAATAAACGTATCATTCAGCTAAGCTTTGCTGATGATTTGATGGTGATGTATAAGACAACTACCCCTTGTTTGATCCTGATGAAAGAACAGCTTGACCTTTTCTCTGGTGTATCAAGTTTGAATGTCAATAAACTCAAGATCTATTTGCTCATTGCTGGGGTATCTAAAGCAAATAAGAAGTATTTGGTTGATATGTTGGGATTTCAGCTTGGCTTGGGATTTTAGCATGGCTCCATCCCAGTTGGATATTTGGATATCCCTTTATCTGTTAAGAGGCTCCATATATCTGAGTACCAGCCATTTATTGATAAAGTTACTAAATGTATCTCCTCTTGGGAAGCACGTCTCCTACCTTATGCTGGTAGGATAGAGTTACTTCGTTCTGTTATTCTTGGAATTCAAAGTTCTTGGTTCTAGAATCTTCTTAATCCTGAAGGTGTTCTTGATCCTATTGAGAGTCTGTGTCGAAGTTACTTATGAACTGGTAAAGCTAAAGGTGGAAGTCGAGCTCTTGTGGCTTGGAGGGATTTGAAATATTTGAAGATGCTAGATCGAGGCAAAGAACAACAAGAGCATAAAATTTAACGTGGGAAAACCCGAGCATCTGAAGAAAACCCCCCACAAGAACATGACCACTAACCGTGGTAGCGAAGCACTATGTGAAGAGAGGATTACAGAGCTTATCAGATCATATTAGATCATAACCCAAACCCTAGAAACTGATCTGGATGTATAATAACATGGGTGTATTTATAGACCCATAAAAGATATGATTTAAATAAATCTAATCTCGCAGGTAAAGCCCGTGGCACTTCTCGTGCCACCCTAGCATGGCTTGTGTGCAAAAGGATTAGGCTTTTAGGTCGAACTGGTGATGATGGGATAACTATTCACGCATGCTTACAGCTGATGAAAGCCCAAGCACGCTAAGATCGGGATTTGACACCTTTGAAGATTTAGGCGTGACAAAAATTTAGACGTGAACTTCTTTACGCTTCATTTTTTGTTGTTTTCTTAACTTGTCATCTTGCTTTGTATGCTTTTCATTTCCTTTAAATACCACGCTTTGGTATTATATCAAGCATTAAGCCTTGTATGAATAAGAATATTGTTGTATGAATAAGAATATTGTTGTGTGAATTCTCTTCCATGATCTTCCCTTTTATATTCTATCCTAAATCCCCTCTTTTATCTTAAATTCTTCCTTTTCTTCCCTCGTCCTACATCATTTGGTATGAGAGACAAAATTTCCTTAACCTTCAATCACAAATTTCACTTGAACATTTTACCGAACACCTTGTGTGCATTACAAAACTTCACTGATTACCACCACTACAATTCAGCCTACCACCACAAGAAGAGAAACCAAGAAAAGATGTCGACTTCCAAAAGAAAGAAAAAAAAGACGAGATTCATATAAAGAAAAGAACAACTTTAAGAGAAGAGAGATACAGTCCTTGCAAATCCTTGCAAAATCCTTGTTGCTTCCTTGTGCCTAAATCTTTGCAAATTGTTGTCGGATTTTGCAAAAGCCGAAAACCTAGAAGATGCCATTGCCCACCCCAGTTGGTATAGGGCTCTTGGTTGAGATAGAGAGCAATGAAAAAAAGGAAGGTAGAGAGGAGCAAAAGAGCAGCATGTTAGGAAAAAGTTTGGCTGAGTTGATTATGTGATGTGTATGAAGAAGTTGAATAAACTAAATAAATATGCACCTTGAATAAATATGCACCTTGAGCATTAAAGTTGCATTGCAGATGTAGTTGAGTGGTCTCAACCATCTAAATATCTTGGGAAGCATTAACCTGAGAGTTAATCTAAGAAGTATTCAACGTGAACTAATTTGGGTGAATTACGTATGGAGTCGAGTTATGAGGTACACCATCGAACGTTATCACGATTCAGAATGAGGCATATTTTATAACTACCTAAGTTATTCTTCAAGACTTTTCTCCTTACAGAGAAATAGAGAAAATTACACGGTTACAAAATCTAAACAATTTGGACTTTCGTATCTAATTCTATTTATGCAAATTCTTGTTGAATAGAAATTTTTGCTACTAAGATAATATTTATGTGTCGAATTAGCCATGCTTCAGTGACGGAATATTCCGTTGTTTTATTGGATAACAATGGAGCATATGAACAATTGATTGAGCCTTTTGAAAAGAAGAGTGACATTGCAGTTGAAGGTCTGGAACATCAACTACAAACATCTGCGTCAGAAGGTCAGGAGGCAATCAAAGATTCGGAAGAATGTTATGATGTGCGACTTGTTAAGTATATTATACTAGATGAGTTCTTTGAAGTAAAAGTTCATCATGAGATTTTTAAGTTGTTACAAGCCAAAAGTTGTTTGAGGAACTTTTTTGTGAAGAGTTGCAGGGATTTCATATTGTTTTTTCTCATGTAGAGACCCTCATCCTTCTTTTTTTCATAATTCGAGGACGAATTTTTTTAACAAGAGGAGAATGATGGCGGGCCTACTATTTGATTCATGCATGCCTATAGCCGACAAAAGCCCAAGCACGCTTAGATTCAGATTTGACACATTTGAAGATTTAGGCGTGCGACGAAGATTTAGGCATGAACTTATTCACGCTTCATTTGTTGTTTTCTTAATTTTTTTTCCATCTTGGTTTGTATGCTTTTCATTTTCCATAAATGCCACGCTTTGGTATTATATCAAGCATTAGGTCTTGAATGAATAAGAATATTGTTTTGTGAATTCTCTCCAAGATCTTCCCTTCTCTATTCCATCCTAAATCCCCTCTTCTATCCTAAATTCTTCCTTCTCTTCCTTCGTCTTACATCAACCACACGCATGACCGTACTCACCTAGCCCGTGCTCCACCATCAAGCATCGACGTGCTCACTAGGCACAGGCCGTGTCCGGAGACATGCCAAAGACCACCTTGCACGATCATGCTCCTCATGCACGGCCCGTGCTGCCCTACAAACGTCCTTCATTGTTTAGCACTTCCACGGTATTTCATCATATTGGATATACCGTCTTGTCAATAAGGGCGCTTCCCCCTAGACCTCCGGATGCTCACCGGTCGACCACATTCGTCGTGGATGTGAAGTTGACGATAACCTCAATAGGATTTATGTATGCCTAAGAAGAATGGAGGGTTTGGTCTCTTTCACTTGCGAAGCAGGAATGTGGCATTGCTATTTAAGCATGTTTGGGCAATTCAATGTAAGGAGGATAGATTTTGGATAAGGTGGGTGAATGGTGTATACTTATACCAATAGGATTTTAAATGTGCTATGGCTCGAGCAACTTACTCTTGGTATTAGAAGAACCTGTTGAAGGTTAAATCTACTATTTGTCCCTTGTTATCTTCTGATGTGAAGCAGGTTAGCTTGCAAACTGTATATAGACTCTTGACTCATCAAGATGAATAGGTTATATGGTGGAAACTTGTGTGGCATAGGGATATATTTCCACGCTTTGGATTTCTTGTATGGCTGGTTGCCAAGGGGAAAATTCATACTAAAGATTGGTTGTTCAGGAGGGGCATTATACTGGATGATATATGTTCCTTGTGTGGGAGACATCCAGAAACTCGTGGTCATGTTTTCTTTTTGTGTAATTATGTGATGGATGCGTTGAGGATGATAGGAGGGAAGCTCAAGCTGTCTTTTAAGCCTCGACAATGGGATAATTGGGTTATATGGTTTCTAAACGTTTCCAGTGGAAAAACTCCTGAAGCACAACTTCGTCGAAGTGCCCATGCTGCTATTGTCTATTTTGTGTGGCAGGAATGTTGTCGAAGGATGTACCAGCAACAGGCTCGACCTCCTCAGTCTTTAGCTGAAGTAATTCTGGCAAGCTGCAATGCTGTTCAGGGCATGTGTGCTATATGCTGGTTTTGTTCTGTTTGATGCGGTATTAGTTTCTCTTATTTGCTCTTTTTTGAGCTTCATGTAATGGAGGACAATGTATCATGTGCTTCATGCTTAATTGAAATCGGTTGGCCCGTTCCAAAAAAATAATAGTAATAAAATAAATGTATAAACTTGGCACCGTTATCATAATTCCACGGTATGATAAAATAGCAATTAAAGAAGTTTGATGTTGTAGTTGGAACAATATCAATGTACGAAGCGGATCAATATAGATAGCATCGTCATCATAATTTCATTGTATTACAAAATAACAGTGCAAGACGCTTGATGCTATAATCGCATCATTTGGAGTATCTATGACTATAAGAAGATTCACCGATATGAAAATGGTTCATGTTTAAAATGTTTGGTTGTAGTTTCTTAGGAGTGGACGATTGACTACAGTCCTGCTTACTGGAGATAACAGATAATTTCAGCCATGCAAAGCTGCTTTACGGGGTTTCAGGAACAACTCTACGAAAAGCTCTTTGTAACTTGAATGGTCCTCATGATCATGAAGGGTCGACCATGCACAGATATACTATTTCGTGAATATATTATGATAGTCAGTCTTTCTTATTTGTCAAGGTAAAGTTTGACATGGGTTGTGGGACTATCGGTATTATTTTTTAGAAATTTATCATACATTACAAATGATATACTTCAATCGGATGTTAAGAAAATATTTTTGCCCCTTTATTTAGTAGAGCATAAACTTATCGTACTTTTCTGAGATATATAATTATCTCATGAATAATGGCAAAAATAAAGTACTCTTAGGTGGAAAAGTCGAGGAAGTAAACACTTGCTGCGGAAAGTATTTGCTCACATACATATTCTTTTGACATATTGACATTTTCTTGTACTCCAAATGTATTTGGATTATTTTCAGAGTAGAATCTTATAACTTCTGCTTCATAAAGCTTCATTTATTGTATTTATAATTTATCAACTCACTTTTGTATAAACTCTCCATAGAGACTTTTCATTGTTGATATTTTGAATCTTTAAATGTATCTAGCTGATGAGTCTATGGACATCCAGGAATCTGTTGATGTAATCTTATTGTTCGTAGTTGGAGACAGTTTCTAGTAGGCTGGTGCTGTAAAGTGGCGATTGATAAAGTAGAACTATTATTGCAGGCTGCATTGCTCTCTCTTTTACCATCACACCTATTGAAGATTTCAGAATGTACAAAACTCACAGTGAATGCTTTGGCACCTCTGGTTTCTTGGGTATGATATATTGCATCTCCATTCCTAACAACTCTCTCGTTGAGTATAAGGCTGTATCAGGGTTTGCTATATTTATTTTATTGATGATGGCGGCAGTTCCATAGCAATTTTCATGTTAGAAGTTCAAGTCGTGAGGGAGTACCATTTCAATCAGCTTTAGCGACTGCTCTTGAAACTCGTGAAGGGACGCCAGAAGAGGTTATCAATCCTGCCTTCCTATCTCATAGATTCTTTTTGGAGATATTTCATGCTATTCTCTGTAGCTTATTCTAATCGGAAAAGTCTATCGTTGTTTCCATGTGGGAAAGCATTTGTAAATGCTAAAATACATTTTATTCCTAAGGTTTCTTTTCTTTGATTTCATCTTTGATAGTCTTTTCAACTTGCTGTTTACCTTGTGGTCCGAAGGCACTTTAGAAACTAGAATGGTTTGCATTTGGTACTTATTATGAATTATCTATTCTATGAAATGCGAACATTGTAATGTTTCCTTAATTGCCCATTCCTTTCAAGTCTCGGATTTGAATTCTAGATATTCTAGCGCAATGTTGGGAAATCGCAAGCATAACTTGCCGACAAAAAAACAAATGTCTTCAATCATATTCTTTCAATTCTTTTGTTGCCGGCAATAAGATAAGCTTGCTTAGTCCGACTAGCAGATGCATGATTGGTTTTGATGTGTTATCTTTAGCTAGTTTATTACCCTAGGTTTGTCCGAGTTATTTATGATCATTTTGTGTGTATATATATGTGTGTATGTGCGTGTGTTAAAATATGGGTTTTTTTTTGTTTTGATTTTGATTTTTCGTTTGCGATTTCTTATGATGTGGAATATGATATATTTTCATAAAAGATGTAAAAGCCATCCCACATATCATATGATGATTTTGTATATTTATATATATAATAGATACTCGTGATTTTTTTTTCATATTAAGATGTTTTTTTTTTTGCAAAAGATGTAAAAAAAATAAAAATGGTGACGTGTCGTGATCTCACATACCATTAGATGGTTTTGTGTATTATATATAATGGATCATAGATTGTGTTGTGAATTTTTCTTTTATGTTTTCATATTAAGATGTAATTTTTTTAATAAAAGATGTAAAAAGAAAAAAGAAAAAATAGATGGCGTGTCGCGGATGGTTTTGTGTATTTATATATATATATATAATATATTAGATAATAGATTTTATTAAGTATGTTATTTTTTTTCATAAAAGATTTGAAATAAATAGATGACATGTCGCAATCTCACATGTCCTAAGATGATTTTGTGTAATATATATATCTAATAGATTATCTATAAGATTTTTATTAAATTGTTTTTTTCATAAAAGATGTAAAAAAAAAAAGATGTGTCATCTCACATGTCAGGTTTTGTGTATTTATATATATAGTATATAATAGATACTAGATACTTGTGATTTTTTTTCTTTTTCTTTTCATATTAAGATGCCATTTATTTTATGAATGATGCAAAAAAAAAAAAAAATGGATGGTGTGTCGTCATCCAGCATACCATCAGATAGTTTTGTGTATTTATGTCTATAATAATAGATTATGTTCAGTGCTGCATTTTTCTGTTCATATGCTTATTGTTAAATCACATTTTTGGTCTTCAGCTGTTTGGTTTGATACTTGGAAACTCTTAATGTAGGTTGCTGCTTTGTCTGTGGCACTTTTCAGAGCACTTAATTTGACTGCACGGTATGCTTCAGCTAGCTGCAAATTACTATGGTGTCTTTATGGAAGACATACACTCTGTGACCCCTCAACAAACCGTACCTCCCCCCCCCCCCCCCCCCCCCCCCTCCCCTTTCCTAATGCATGCGTGTTCTTTGAAGGCCTTAATGGTGGTAGATGCTTGCGGTGCACTAAGGCTCTTAGAGGAAGTTAGGTTTCAAATAGATGTAGCTAAACACCTTTTCTTCTTTTTCTTTTTTCCTTCAACAACTCGACCTTTGTTCCATGACTTCGTTTTGCATGGCTTCTCAAGTTGTCTTTAACACTTCTTGGTGATGCAAAAATCTATCTATTATTGATGTGCTATGTTTCATGGTAAACAGAAAAGGTGTTCATCGGTTGAGAATCACCATAGTTTTCAAGGTACCTCTTAGGCTACGATTAGGAGCTCAGGCGACTAAGGTCTAACTCATCTAGATCTCGCTCTTAAGTCTTAATATTTGAAGCAAGTTGGGTGCCTAAGCATCGCATTGCGCGCTTTATCCTCCCATTGAGCACCTTGAGACACCTTGATGATGGAGTTAGAAATCAGTTATTTCACTAAATAATCACTTTTTAAAGAAAATTTTATGTTAAGCGTGCTTATTGGAAATTTGAAATATAAGATCCCATTACGATTTCATGAATTGGATAACTTTGAGTACTGCAGAATCTTTGTGTTGAATTATTCCGTGTTGAATTATTTTAAGGTCTTTTTGTAATTGTTCTGGGTTAACTTAATATTGTAGTTCCTACCTGTTTTAATAAGCAAGTATTATTTGTCTCTAAAAGATATTTGTAGTAACTCTTATTTACATCAAGTTTTATGCATATGTACATTCTCCTCTAGAATAAGTCCTTTGCACTGATTAAGTTGAATTAAGTTAGACTTCATTGCATATGATTTTCAATCAAGGTTATGCACCAAGATTTGGGGGGAAATTATGCATTGGCTTATGGTGGACTTAGTAACTTACCGACGACTAGTTGGAATCGTTGTCCAGGTGGGCGCTTGTCACCGATGCACTCTAGGATCCCTTTGCTCATCTTGCTGCATTGAAGCCGTAATAAAAATAGGTGATTGAATTTCTGTTTTCATCCCTGGTTTCCTGTTCGGTGGGAAACTGATGGAGTTCTCCCCTTCAGAATACATCAAAAAGTTTCTGTTGTCGCTGTGATGCTACCTGTTGTGTCTCTTGTTTCAGTGTATATCTTGTACTTGCTTGTTTTCTTGTGATATTTCATTTCTTTTTACCAGTTGCCTATATTCGTTGCTCTAGTACTGATGAGATTTTCAGCCTTTCAGGTTCGTCTCGATTGTAGATGTGATGCCACTAAAACCAGAACTAGATAAGCCATCTATGTTAGATTGTGATGTGAAAATACGAAAGAAAGATATATTCGACTCTTCAACACTGATGGTGACTAGGCCACATCAGGAAAGCACCAATTGTGCAGGATCATCTTCCATTGGTGAAATGAAAACTGATTCTGGTGAACCTGAAAATGAACATTTGTCATCCGGAATGATGCAAGATGAAAAGTCATTTGCTGGTCATGAACTGAAAACATCGGTTTCTTCTGCAAGCAAAGCAAAAATCGCACCCAAGGAGGCCAAACAATCTATAAAAAAAGGTGACCTGGAATTCGAAAGGCAGTTGGAGATGGCGTTTTCTGCCACAGCAGTAGTGACTCCCAAAACTACCCCTGCAACAGATATGAATCTGTCACCAAATTGTCCAAGTGTATCTTCTCCCTTCAAACGGTCGAAAAAAATTACTGAAGGGAGTACTTCATCCTCCCAGGGTATTTCCATTGCAATTGGTTCTAGGAAAGTAGGTGCTCCACTGTACTGGGCAGAGATTTACTGCAGTGGAGGAAACATGACTGGGAAATGGGTTCATGTTGATGCCGTCAATGCGATAATTGACGGGGAACACAAAGTAGAAGCTGCAGCAGCTTCCTGCAAGAAGTGTTTGAGATATGTCGTTGCTTTTGCTGGGAATGGAGCTAAAGATGTAACCCGCAGGTTAGTGTGACCTTTATGTGTTCCAAAACTCTGGTTATACTGTCTTAAGCTCCCAGATTTTGCAATTAATTATGGTTGCCTTAATTTGGGATGGCTTGAATTAGAAAGCCCCTTTATATATTGGGATGGATGCTTAGGTTTATTATTTGTGTTAGTATGTTGTAGCGCAAAGGATATGCAATGATCACTTTTATCCTCGATATATCATCCGCTATCTGCCATCAAATAGGCTATGATATCTGATACCAGATGTTTGGATCCTAGACTATCCAACTAAGTTCTTGGGAGGTCATACCTTGTAACTTGTGAGAACAAAATCTTTCCAGCTGCATAAATCACCTTCCTCATCTCGTGTCCCACTCGTGGCCTTTGCCTTCAGTCATTAATTGGTTAACCTGTGTTGAACAATCCCTTTCAGAAGAAGAAAAAGAAAGAAAGAAAGAAATTTCCAAGCAGAGTTTAAGCTGTAGAAGTAATGAATTTTGGAATATTTGGTGCCACTGACTCTTGTGGGTATTCATTTATTCTGACTTACGATGTCCAGCATGCGTTGGTGTGTCAACTCTATTTCTGGTATCTCCGCTCAAATGAAGTTTAATATTTGGTGTCACTGGCTCTTGTGAGTATTCATTTATTCTGACTTAGGATGTCCAGCATGCGTTAGTGTGTCAACTCTATTTCTGGTATCTCCGCTCAAATGAAGTTTATTTTATAGGGGTGTTCACTGTATTGGAAATCTGACTAGTCCCATTGAAATGTTGCTTATCACATATACTACCTCTGCTCAAAATATATTGCGGAAGTGAATATTAACTGCATAAGCCAATACGTATTTTGAGATATTTATTTTATTTATTGTATGGTGTAATATAAAGATTTTTGTAGTCATGGATTGATAAATGCAAGTTAAACCACCTTAGTGTCTCAGGACAAGATTCTCAATACTTTTTCAGTCTTCCGGTGAGCGATTTGTAACTCTAGTAATATTAATGTGGATGTGGTGCTACATAGTAATTTATGTGGGATGGATGATATTTAACTTCAATGCCTCCAAGCTCTCTAGTGTTTTTTTTATGAAAGATACTGAGCACGTAGAGAAAACTAGTTTATCTACCCAGCTAAGACTCTTCCCCCACCCTGAGTTATGTTAGGATTACCTATTGAACTGATGTTTGTATCACAATTTAGGTATTGTATGAAGTGGTACAAAATTTCATCAAAACGAGTTAACTCCTTGTGGTGGGATACCGTGCTTGGACCTTTGAAGGAGTTGGAGTCTGGTGCAACAGGTGGAACTGTCTTCTTGGACCAGCATGAATTGGGCTCCTCCAGTCTTGGTGACGATTTTGATCGACGAGAAGGTCAAAATGGTACCTACGATATTCGTGATACAGATGTGCCGGAGAATTCAGATTCCGATGCAAAGGCTAGTAGGAAGAGATATCCACCTGAAAGAGCTACGAGGCACTCTAGCATGAGTTGTCGAAGCTCTCTTGAGGATATGGAGTTGGAAACTAGGGCGTTAACTGAGCCTCTTCCTAGCAATCAACAGGTACTCTAAATTACTGTAATGGTTTCCTTTGTACATTATTCCTTGTGTATCTGAAGTTCAGATTTTGCTTGAAGCCAGCTACTCTATTTCTTTTTCTCCAGTTGTTTATTAAGCAGTCTTCTGTTGGTCTGACTCATAAAATGCAGGCGTACAGAAACCACCAACTATATGCTATCGAGAAATGGCTCACCAAGTATCAGATATTGCATCCAAGAGGTCCTGTGCTTGGTTATTGTTCAGGTTCCGCGGTTTACCCTCGGAGTTGTGTTCAAATGCTCCATACTAAGGAAAGGTGGCTGCGTGAAGGGCTGCAAGTCAGAGAAGGCGAGCTGCCAGCAAAGGTAATTTCTGTGCTGGTGCTTAATAATAATTCGTCCTGGAGGACATGCTTGTCTAACTCCACATGCTTCTTCCTTTATCTAGGTGGTGAAAAGCATCACTCAGCATCAGCAGGGACAAATTGTTGTGGCTGATCCCCAAGGAACGGTTCCCCTCTATGGGAAGTGGCAAACAGAGCCTCTATGTTTGCCTTGTGCGGTTAATGGAATTGTGCCTAAGGTTTGACGCTTCAATTTCTTTCAACTGTGTGCAAAATGTGATGTTC
The DNA here is from genome assembly GCA_001925005.1 of Drosera capensis. Taxonomy (NCBI): domain Eukaryota; kingdom Viridiplantae; phylum Streptophyta; class Magnoliopsida; order Caryophyllales; family Droseraceae; genus Drosera; species Drosera capensis. The sequence goes on from LIEC01006444.1 coordinate 18,798, forward strand.
ATAAATAAATTACAAGGTAGGGAATGAGTGTTGAATTTTGCCTTCACTTTAAAAGGATGAACTTCTTCTGTCTAGCTTTGACCTGTGGGAGTTCGAGTCAACCCTGAAACTTAGGTCACTTTGTGACCTTTAACAAAAAAAAAAAAAAAATCGTTCAAATAGCCCATCCTCTCGCTTGAGGCTGGCAAAGATTAAAGCTTCATCCTATTGAGGAACAACCTCTATGAAAAAGGAAACAAATTGCCTTTCTGTATTATTACTGCTAACCGTAGCTGAAAAAATTTCAGTCCCCCTTGACAAAATCCAATACGCCTGACAAATAAGTGATTATGCCTGGCCGTAAATTCTAGTACATCTGCTCGGAAGACCAATGCGCCTAAATAATAATGCAGTACGCCTGATGAAAAAATGTAGTACAAAATAATGAAAAATAGCACATTACTCCTCGTAGTTTCACCGTTTTGCACGAAAACCCCCAAACTTCGGAAGCGGGCATATAATTCGCTGTCGTTAGGGGATCAAAATGCAAACGTTAAAAGAAAAACATTTCAAGTTTATCTTCAATGTATATCTAATTTCTTGACCATTACCCCTTTTTTTGCCAACCCTATCCCACTCCATTTCCATATTCATCTTCTTCCTCAACTTGACAGCCATGGATTTTCTTCTTCTTCCTTCTTCAACTTGACAGCCATGGATTTTCATCTTCTTCCTTCTTCAACTTGATAGCCTTGGATATTCATCTTTTCTTGAGTTTGATTGAATCGATTCTTGAGTTTGATGTATAATAATTTTTGATAGAGGGAATAATGTCGATGTGAATCTCTAGTATTCTTGGCACCATCAGAACAACACACCACATATTTCCACCACTTATCGTCATCTATCCATCTCAATCATCAATCAAGCAAATCTGTAATCAAGAAATCAATCTAGGGTGCCCACCAGAATCCAAGTTCAGTCTCATCTGGGCCAATCAATCAAACATATAGCCGATTGAGGGTTTCCAAATTTCTGGGTCGATTTCAATTTCTCATTTTAGGTTCTCAATTGGGAGATTCTGGTGAATAAATTCGTTTTCCTGTTGTGGAGAAAAAATTGCAGTAGACTTTGAGGAGGTATTGTTTCTTTGTTTTGTTTGATTTGGTGATAATCAAATCACATTGTGGTTTTGGAGTAGTTTATGAGTATCATTCAAGGGTGATTTCATCTTTTCAGCACATTCCTAAACGAGTTAACTGTAGAAGAAGGTTCAGGGGATTATCAGCTTATTTCCTAAGTTCGGGGGTTTCGTGCAAAACGATGCAAGTATGAGGGGTAATATGCTATTTTTCCCTACGAAATAAAAAGGAAAAAGAACAAATCGTTGGTTCATCTAGTATGCCTGATTCTACGTTGTTCCCTCACTTCTTCATCTCCAGCTAAGTGTTAATGCTAGTTGCCTTCTCTCAAAAAATGTCGTTTTTCATCTCCTGTTTGATCCTCTCCTTTTCTTAAAACAAAGAAAACATTCAAGGCCATTATCGTTGCCAATTGATCGTTGTTATTGGTGGTACACACACCTCCCAAGCATTCGATCCCCTCCCTCTCTTGTTATCTCTTTCTTGCTATAGTGTCCATGCCTTCGTGGCGGACTGGGAGGGAGGAGAGGAGGGGGGGGGGATGTATATATTTACGTGGGGAGGATTGTGTCGGTGTATTCTTTGAAAAAGGTTGCTTGAAGGAATTCAAATTTCGAAAGTACGTGGCTGATTTTAAATCAACATACTAGCCGCAGTAGACTAGTTTTTGAAGCAGGTGTGACTTGTTTTGTCAGCACAAAGGACTTGTTCTGAAATTTAAGAAGAAAATACATAACTAGTGTTTTGTATTGGCAGAACAAGTCAAATATACTTCTGAAACTAGTAAAATCAGCTAGTAGGTTGATTTAAAATCAGTCCTGCAGGACCGTTAAAATTTTAGGTATTAATTTGAGGTAAATAAGTTTCCTTGAATGGAAGTGTTGAGACATTTTCACATGTTTTACTGATTAAGGTATGCTCGATATATGTGTTGTAGTTAAAGATGATATAAGCATGCTTGTTGGTGGGATTTAAGATGTTTTGTTTGGATCTTACCTCTAATTCAATGCTCATTCTTCAGTGTGCGGATTATTAATCCGTACGTTATACGGTAAAAAATCAAAATAGATAGAAATAGTATTAGATCAACTAAAATATTAATTATAATTTATATCTATGTCATTTAAAAGATTTTAAACTTATTGATCATCTTATATTTTTAGCATCACTCAATTCAGATCATATATTATGTTTCAAATATAATTTAATTTTTTTTATTTAAATTTTAACATTTTCAGATGAATTGATCTAAATTTTTAAGCTATATATTAGTATTTCTTTACATTGTTTATAATGTTAGGTAAGAGTTGATGATATTAAAAAAGATTAAAGATCCATTATGAATATCGACTCATAAAATAAAATAGTTTTTACAAAATATGGTGATTATTGTGGTTAGATGAATAATCTATATAAGATATAATTGTTAATGTTTTTCATAAAGTAATTGTATAAAAAAATCGTCTAGTTTTATTATAACGGTTGATTATTTTCATGTCATATAAAAGTTGTACATAAGTTAAGATCTTTTTTAACTTTTTCTTCAAGAGGATTTTTAAAAAAAATTCGACGGTTCAACTAGTAATTAAAGGCTTGGAATTAATTAGATAGATATTGTTTTCATTTAAATTACACGGAATTATCGGATTGTCTTATAAAAATTTTAAAGAATTACCTATCTTTTTAAAAAATTTAATACGATGCAAATATGTTGTAATGTCATGTCGTTTGTCAGATCGTTTGTTATTCAGATGGTTTGTCATCTGAGTGTTTTCTGTAATTATATATATAATATATTGTCTGTCGAAATCGGACTTGGATGATGTTAGAAACAAAAGAACAGCATTATCTCTTTGCTGATTTCTCAGCTGCCTCAACGTATGCATTCGAAGATTCACTTTTTCGTTGGGGTTGTAGGCGGTGAACTTTTTTGTTTGTTGACGATGATAAAAAATTCATAGTAAACTTTTTAACTTGTAGAATGAGCGTGGTCAAGTGGATGTCTGGTCCGAGAAGTGCCTCCCACCAGGGACTGTGCATCTAAGGCTACCTCGGTTGGTGCGTGTTGCAAAGAGACTCGGTATTGATTTTGCTCCTGCTATGGTTGGTTTTGAATTCCGCAATGGACGGTCTTTTCCTGTCTATGAAGGCCTTGTAATCTGTTCGGAGTTCAAAGAAGCTATCTTGGAGGTAAAATCTTTAATATCCAACCATCGATGTAGAATTGTGTGAGTTATTGAGATTTTCATGTCTTCTCAATCTTGGACTTTTCACATTATATGGCACGTACTTGCATAATGGTCCTGGTTTTCGTGCATTCCACAATTGCTTCATTGCTGGATGCTCTATCCTTCTAATGCATATTCGTAGTACCTGCGGAACTATATTAGGTCCATATTGCTAGTAACCTGCATGAAAGGACAAGAGTTAGTTCAGAGCAAAACTGATGTGTATCGAGATTTGAACCTTGTCGAATAGGATGTGTAGCACTTGGGTTGCCACCAGTAGTCCTTGCTTGTTTCATGAAGGAAAATGATGATTATTTCAGTCATATGCTGAAGAAGAGTCAAGGAGAGAGGAAGAAGAAAAGAAAAGGGCTGAAAGGGCTGCGATCTCTCGATGGTACCAACTGCTTTCATCCATGATGACTAGGCAAAAGTTGAACGACTCTTATGGTGCTTCCTCGCAAACCACTGCCTTCGGAAGCCCAAAGTCAAAAGACCTGTGTCCTGCACAGTTTGGTGAGGATAAAAGGATGCCTACAACACACCAAGTGAATGATCAAGAAACTAAATTGCCAGTGTTGCCAACACCCTCGGACAATCATGAACACATCTTCCTGAAGGAGGATGAGTCCTACGACGAGGAAACTTTCCTGAGACATAAACGTTGTCGATGTGGGTTCACGATCGAGGTAGAAGAGCTTTAAGTTCATGACTTGATGAGGAGCTTTTGTATTGCAACCATTGTCAGCCCTTGCTTAACTGGAGGAGAACCGCCGGCAATTTTGTCTTATTTTTGAATGGTGCCGCTACAAGTTGAAGCTCTGGAAAGAAGTCATGGCTGATTTGCTGCTTAAAATGTGGGAACTATGACGTTGCATACTTTTTTGTATCTAAGTGGATTGGTCCCAGTAATGCAGTACTGGTCGAGAGGATGTAGATAGTTCTGAACCTCGACAGCCTTCTGTTTATGTTTTAGCAAGTTATGTGACATTGTTTTAGTCATGTCGAAAGGTTCTTGCGTAGTATCTATAGATGTGCAATCACCGGGTGTTATGTAGTAAAGCAATTAGTAGTTCAAGTTTCCAAGTTTTGACTCCAACAGTGAAACTTGGTAGGTTAGGTCTTGCTGTAATGTTAGACAAAGTTGTCGAGCAACTGCCTTCGTCCATGAATGTTTACGAAAGACTGTCAAGCAATCTATCTATTATACTGTATGTCCCAAAATAACTGTAATCTTGAATAAATAGAGATTTTGTCGAGAAAAACTGTTTGTCGGCATAATGGATTATCAAATATTGTTTTACATAATATGTTGTAAAAAATTAGTTGTGAGATACTCATTTCGTCCTATATATATTCACAATGGTTTGATCAAGATCGATTTTTTATGTGTTGTTGAATTTGATATATTTTGATCAATATATTATAGCTTTTTATGATGGTAGTGGGTTTGATGTTAAAGGATAAAAAAAAAAAAAGAGAGTGGAATGTACTAGAAAATAATGAGTTATTATGATTATTTTAATATAAAATTATTTTCAAATAAGAAAAATAAAATAAATATTGCAAGATTTATATGAGGGTCCAAAATAATAAATGTTGTAAGAATTATGAGAGAGAAAGTGACTTATAAGATTGGTTGATATTAGTTGCAAATATAATTTTGTATTTTCATGGGATGTAGATGGCAGGTGAATCAAATATTGTTTGATACAGTATTGGAATTCATCAAAATACATGTTGAGTGTTGAAATTTTTGTACGCAGTCACAAAGAAACGATGTAAACTACACAGCGGTTGGTTAATGGGATCAGCATCAGGTTATAACTTAACAGGTTTTCAAGATTTAGTATCAGTTACGATGAGATTGGTACCTATGATCTGATTTGATCGGTTTTATACTCTGTTTGGATCGTGTTGCTGTTGGAGAATGATTGATAACATAGATAAGCATTGCAGAAAAAGTAGATGACATGTTTGTTTATCCTGGTTCACCTTATATGAATTACAATAACATGTATAAGACTACGCCCAGGCTCCCGTAAAATTTTGAAATATTAGTATATTACTCTTTTCTTTACAAGTGTTTCGACACAATTGTCCTCCACCCAAGATACGACCCAAACACCGCGCGCAACTCTACCTGCTATAATGCTTATACCAACTCTGATCCAGCTAGTCGTAACAAGACTATCCAGCTCTGTTACAACGTAATTATAGACTTGTGAAAGCTTGAATTCCTTTTGCAAACACGATATATAGGTTTGTGCGTAATTGAGTTTCAAGTCATGAGGTTTTCCAATGTCTAAGTGTGAAGCGGGTTGTAATTGTGGACAGAACTTCTCTCCAAAATTGATCAGCAGTGCTAGTGGTGAGAAGTTAAAAAACCACTCACGGCAGTTTCTCTATTATAATTCATAATAGTGTTACAATGTTATTTTCTTATAGAAAGATTCAGTTTCCAATTCAGTCATCCAACACACCAATTTTCTATATTTTTGTTTAATGATTGGAAATAGAAATGATATTTTATCACCTCTCACTTCGCTTTAGCATTTCAGTACAAGTACATCAAGACCCGTCAAAACACAGGGCTAAGCAAATACTAAGGAAAGTTAACCCCAACTAAAAAACATCAAAAACAAAGACATAACATCAGCTCATAGGCAATTGCTGCCTCACAGCTTCGACAACTACATCAGGACTTCGATTCTCTCCGAGGAAACTTCTTGAATTTCTCTCTTTCCAGATCTGATATATCAATGAAGACATAACAGCTATCCTGATCTCTAAAACCCTAGTCTTTCCTCTTGATACTTTCACAATCCATGGCATCCAGCTTTGCAAGCTAAAGATCTGGTTTTCAGCTTCATTATGGGCAACGCCAGATTTATACTCACTTCCTGAGTATAAGTGCAGGAGTAAAAACAAATGATCGCAATCCTCAGTTGCTGCTTTGCACAATTCACAGGTAGCATCAGTCAATACATTCCAAGATAAAAAAGCTTCGCCTTAGTTCTCAATGCATTCCTCACTCCCAGCCAAGCAACAAAACAGATTCTAGGCCTCAGACTACCACACCAGATGATCTTGCTCCAAGCTATATTTCTTCCCTACTGTTGCAAAGCCAAATACTCCTCTTTTACATTGTATGAAGCTGACAGAAAGGAAATATGGCATGTGCAATATGATCTCTCTAATCTTGATGGCGCTCTTCCATATCCATGAAGAGCCTCATGAGTGTGAAAACTCACATCATTTTCTTAGTCAAAATCGTTCGTGTTAGTTTAGTGTTATTTCAAAAAAAATTTGTTTCCTTTTGTTATTTAGAATATCGATACTTGTTTTCATTGCAACAGTGAAGAATTAACAGTGTTTTCTATGGATGAGCTGATTATGACAAGTTTGAGACAGTTCTTATGAAGTTTTCTGTTGATCTCCAAGTTTGTGGAATGTGTTTGCACTCCAATGGGAGATAAAAATAGAAATTTACATGATTGGTGGCAGGCACTGGCCACGCACACAACGCACTGGCCGTGCACAATGAATTTCAAAAGTTCTATGAGCACGAACTAGTAGTATAACGCATGGGCCGTGCATCTTTTGAGATCTGATTATTATTTTTCTATATTTTAGAAGAATTTGTTACATTTTTTCTTCCCTATAAATATGTACGTTCAAAATCAGAGTAGAGGGTTAAAAAAAACAAGACATTTCATCAGTTCTACGAACGTTTTTCCGAGAGTTAAGAGACGTTGTCTCAATTTGAGACGACGATCTTTAGGGATCATGACAAGTTTGGTTATACGCAATTCCATCCGTCGAAGAGATCATTGTCTTTCCATTGTTTAGATCAATTTTCATTTGTCTAGGATTTTTTATCGCTCAACTCTTGTTAGTTGTAATTTTAGATGACTTTTTATGCGTTTAACATGAATTGTTTGTTACTTTGTTTCACATTGCGACGAAGGTAGCGTAAATCTAAGGATCACTACAACAAAACAAGACCTTACCGACAAAACAAAATCCGTCGGAAAGTTGTTGGGAACACATGTTTCTGACGACTTTCCGACGGCATAAGTGTCATCGCAATAATGCTTGTCGAAAAAAGGGCTTTTCCGACGACTACAACTATTCTGTTGGAAATATTTCCACCAGCAGGTGACAAGCCGTTGAAAACTTTGCGATGGCAGGTGGCAAGCCGTCGGAAACTTATCTACGGAAATACAAGGGATGTTGGAAATTTTGTGACAAAAAAGCGAGCCGTTGGAAACATCAAATCTGAATTTTATTCCCACGGCCTTGATTGGCCTTTCGAATGGTGTTTCATAGAAACATGACGGGGATGTTTATGCCTCAATCTTATATACAAAATCAAACCCAACAATATATATACACTACCATAAAAAACAGAACATACTATAAGGATACAAATGTATAAACTCTGATATTACATCCAACATACAATACACAATTATATAATGTCTCAAATAGTTGTAAAATCCAACCAAACTGCGCTCAAGTCTACATAACAATCCAACAACAAACAAAGAGGTTTGCCTGATAAAAACAACCTCCAATTACATGAAAATGGAAGATTCTATCAAAAGAATCTTGAAATGACCTTAAAACACTCAGAGAATTTCAAAAGGCTCAAAACATTGCAAAAACAACTCAAATCTCTTAAAAACCTAAAAAACAAATAAAAAATCCTTATAAACATCATAAAATATTCTCAAATCTCTTCAAACACAAAAATCTATCAAAAGACCTTTGAAATGATCTAAAAATCTCCCAAACACACATGAAGCGGGTCAAAAAACAGTAATAACAACTTAAATCTCTTCAAAACAGTAAAAAAAGGAATGAAAAGTGATAAAAACAATATAAAACAACTTAACATAACTTAAAAACGAAAAAAACTATATATAAAAAAGCCTTGAAAAGATCTTAATCCACTAAAAAACACTTGAAAATGTTAAAAAAACCGTAACAGCAACACAAATCTCTTAAAAACCACTAAAATAAATAAAAAAGGCTTATAAACTTCAGAAAACAACTTCAAATCTCTTGAAAACGCAAGTAACTATCAAAAAAGCCCTAAAATGAGTTTAAAACACTAAAAAACATAAAAAAGGGTTAAAAACACCATAAAAATAACACAAGTATCTTCAAAAAAACTAAAAAAACGAATGAAAACTGATAAAAATACCATAAAATAATCTCAAATAACTTAAAAATGTAAAAATCTATCAAAATGATTTTGAAATGACTTTAAAACACTCAAAATCACTTGAAACAATTAAAAACATCATTAAAAAAATTAAATCTCTTAAAAACCTAAAAATATTTAAAAAATGAAAATGACTAATAAATATCATAAAACAACATCAAAATACCTTCAAAGCGTAAAAAACCATTAAATGAATCTTGAAATTACCTTAAAACACTAAAAAACGCTAGCAAAGACTAAAAACTTTATAAAACAACTCAAACCTCTAAAAAAAACCTAAAAAAAACCCAATGAAAAAATTTAATAAATATCGAAAAACAACCTCAAATAACTTGAAAATACAAGAATCTATCAAATGAGCATTGAAATAACCTTAAAAAACACAAAACACATGAAATGGCTGAGAAAAATGTAAAAACGA